>RJWM01000297.1:0-241884 GCA_004363535.1 Dasyprocta punctata
TACTGAGATTGTGCAATTTGTAGCTATTATTTTGAAAATAAAAGTTTGTATCTGACTCTCTGAGTAGCCTAAAGAATAAGATTCTTGAAGTTAGGCAAGAAACTTCTATTATAATACCTAGCAAGCAAAATTGTAATTGAAGGAATTTAAATACATGGTGTAATATTTGTCATATGAAAGAATATAGCTATGATAGTTACAAACTCTTTAGAAATAGTTATATAAAAGTAAGGCATTAAATAATACTATTTTCAAAAGATCACATAAAAACTAGAGAAAGAAGGATTGTTGACCTACCCTAAAATTCTCAAAATTTGTTATATTATTTTACTTTGTATAAGTTAAAATAAGGTTATATGACGATTTGAAATAATCCAAACACAAATTTCTTAAGAATTTAAATTACTTTATTTCTCAGTTTTGTACTATCCAAACTTTGTCCTTTGGGCTTGTTTTTCCTTCTTTATAATATGTAGTGTGTGTCATTTGTAGTATTTCAAAAGAGACACATTTTCATTGCTACTGAAATAAATCTTTTGCAGTGAAAGTAGCATGGTAGAAACTGTATATTTGAGTGCAAGAATCAGATGTTGTGCTATTTCATTGCAGATAGAACTTTTAAGGGGGTAAAAAGACAATCACAAAAAAGTTTTTATGTTTTAACTCAGTTCAGATTGTTCTTGCTATGCTTTCTTTTCCCTCTGTGGGATTGACTCATCATACACCATGCAAACCTATCTGAATAAGAACACGAAGTTTTGGTCTGCTAGTGATTTGTGTTTTGGTTTCCTTTTTAGCAGGACTCAGAACCTCTGAGTTTTCTTTACTCCATTATATCTAAGTGTGTATTCCAGCTTCATTTAATAATCTGTAAGCACTTACTGTTATTTAGGTCTTGAATCATTATTGATAAAGTGATTTGAAACTTTCATCTATATCTAAAGTCAAGTTGGCAAAAACACATTATTTTCATTTTCAGGTTTTATTTCACTTTATGAGTTATCTACCTCCAACTTTGTCTCTTTTTTTATACTCTAAACTTAATGTTGTTGCTCTGGGGCATCCAATCACTATGCTTGATTTAGGCTTTACATGGGAGTGTTCACCAACACTTTACAGGTACGAGTTGAGGCTGGTTACAAAGCTTGGGATCTAAGCTATGAGTTTTATAACTAATCTTCTAGTGTATAGTTAGGTTAATATAGGGCTTGTATTTGTGGGAAGAAAGTATATTGTATTGTTTTATGTTTGCACCATAGGTTGTAGTTATTGTAAAGTTTATAAATTCATTAAGTAATTGTGTCTTGTTGTATTTGAAACATTATTTGTTTTTAACTTAGAAAGCTTTCAGGTAGTTAACAATTAGATTCCATTTGGAATATTTTATTTAGTCAGGTGATACTTGGAATAAACTCCGTATTTTCCTTTCTTATTTTTTTTAATTCAATGACATTCTGAAAATAAACCTAAACAGTAGTAGGAAAAGAAGGAAGTTTGTCTTTCCAGTTGAATGTTGAGGGGAGATGACTAAAAATTTTATAATTTAGATAAAATTTATCTGGATTATTTATCATTGATCTTTCACTGATGTATAGGCATATATAAACATTTTTTTGGATATGGCATTTATTGACAAACACTTTGTATAACACCAGGCACCAGGGGACTTAAAGAACAGAAATGTATTTAACAGCTTTGGAGGTTAGGAGAGTCCAAGATCAAAGTTCTGGCTGGTTTGGCTGCTAGTGAGAGGTCTCTTCTTGGCTTGCAGATGACTGACTTCTCCCTGCATCCTCACACAAGGAATGAGGCAGTGTAAGGGTGAAAGGAATAAGAGGGAGTTCTTCGTGTCTCATTTTATAAGGGCATTAATCCATCATTAAGACCTCACCTCCATAATCTCATATAAACTCAATTACCATCCAAGCTTTCCAACTCCAGATACCATCACATTGGGGACTAGGGCTTCAACATATGAATTTTGGGGGAAACAAGTGTAGTTTATAGTACATGGTCCTCTGTACCCCTTATATACTGTGCCTTACACTGAAGATTCTTTGGTGACAATTATTTAATTTCCTTTGCTGCAGTGTGTATGTCTTAAGGGTAAAAAAAATTTTCTAAATAAGGCAATTTGCTATGTATAAGAAGATCAATGTTTCTCAAATGTGATCTCAGTTAATTTTTGCAGCAAATGAGGACATTGTGACTGAGTTATACTTCAAGTGGTGAAACTTGTGCATTAGGTATGTTAGGAATGCTTTAGGTTATCACAAATATCAATAGCAGAAGAAAACAAAAACAACTCAATACAATGTAGTTTAAAGAAATAGGTATTTATTTTTTCTCATAATAAGAAGTATAGAGGTTACTGGTTGTTGACATCATACAGGAGGTTAATGTTAGGACTTGGTCTGCATCTCTTCAAATCTTCTGGCATTCCTCTAATCTCTGTAAATTGGCCAAAAATAGCGTCACATCTAAGAGAGAGAGCAGAGGACAGTACATGAAAAAACATTATTCTGTGCTCTTCTCTCTCTCTCTTTTCATGGGATGGGAATCAAGTAAGTAAATCCTCTAGAAGTTTCATTGCAGCCTTCCTGTTTGTCTCACATGATCTAGAAGGAGCGGAAAGCAGGTTTGCGAGACAAGGAGTATGAGTGGCTTTTGGATTGCCAACCAAGTGAGTCTTACAGAAATAGAATTCTAGATTAGGTTTTTTGATTTTATTTTGCTAACTTTCTAGCAGACTTTAACTTTGCCAAGGGAAGGCATACACATAATTGTGAATATGTAAAAAGTGATATTCTTGTATCCTTTAGGGAAGAATTTTGAGTGGCATCTACAAAAAATTGTACAACTATCAGAGTTAAATACCACTTATATTACTTATTAGCTATTTGATATTGAGGAATTTTCTTAATTTCTCTGACCTCTTCCAACAAACTTGTAATATCCATACAATTCACACACTTCAAGTATCTAGTTTATTTGATATCATATAAATTGAATATGATCATATCATGGACTCAGAACTTAGTAACCATCACTACTATGGGTAGAAAGAGAACTAGAGAACAACGTATTTTAAAGGATTATAGATTTTCATGAAATGCAACATGAATTCATTTATATTTTTGATCATTTTTAAGGCAAGGTCTATGATGGCATCTATTGTCTGCTATGAGAAAAACTAAGACACTATATGAAATGATGTTTAAAAACTAGACAAAATTTAAAGAAAGCAAAAGACATGCCATTCTTTCTGGGATAGATGTATCTTGGTGTTGTTTTAATAGTTTTCTTTTGGGCAGTGGGCAATACTACAGATTGAAACCAGAGCCTTTGCTTTGAGTTACATCCTCATCCCTTTTATTTTTATTTTTTAATTTGAGGCAGGGTCTTGCTAAGCTGCTCAGGCTGGGAAGAACTTGAAATCTTCCTGCCCCAACCTCCCAGAGTGCTAGGACTACAGGCAGGACCACCACACCTGGCAGTTTGTTTTTAAAGAAAAATATTTCTGTTCTTTTATGAAACACATATATTCCTTTGAGGAAAAAAATCATTGCAATAATGTAGAAATTTATGAAACTAGAAATAACAATCATTAATGTTAGATGGATATCATTCTTATGCATTTATGCAAATAGAAAGGTGGATGGATGGACAAATAGATGAATGCACAAATGCAAAGGCATTAAGCATAGGGTCGTACTCTAGATGCTATTGTAAATACAAACTGATGCATTTTATTTTGCTTTAACAGAAAAGAAATTGAAGTAGAATTAAAGGAGTTGCTGAATTACAAGTGAATGTTTATTTTCAGAATTAGACATAATATTTGTGAAAAGAGTCCCCTCAAGGTTTAAACGTATAGGGGGCATTATGAAAAATTAAGAGGTTTTTCTTATTATATTTAGTTTTTTAAAGCTACATATTTGTTTAAAAAAGAAACAGCTGGCTTCCTGCTTTGAAAGATAAGGACTAAGGACTTTATATAGTCTAACACTTTCCCCCAAATCTACACCATATATATATTATTTAACTTAATTTTATTTTTTTTACTTTTGTATTGTGCTGGGTGTGTTGGTTACTTTTCTCTCATTGCTGGGACAAAATATCCGACACTCAAAGTTAAGGCAGGAAAGGTTTATTTAACTGACAGTTTGTGGAGGTTTCAGTCCATAATCAGCTGGCTCCAAGGCAGAGTGGCACATGGCAGAGAGCAACAGTTTATGGCAGTGGAAAACAGCAAAAGCAGAGAGAAAGGAGCACAGATAGAAAAGTCTTTCTGTCCCTTATAGTTTATGTAGGCCACACCCATTTGGGTGTAGCACTCATTCCCATAATCCTAGTATTGGACCATGAGTCATTCACAAACTCTAAACGCCTGCCTCCCTGATGGCATGAGGTTTTGGTGGGGCATCCAGACTCAAACAACAACACTGGGCTTATGACATTCACATTGTTTTGTACCTAATAATTGTTTAGTGTTTATTCTAGGTGTCTATGAATTCAGTAATGACTACTAGTGCTTTCTCTAAATCAACTGAACTTCATTGTTGAATTCTTTGCCTCCTCACCTCAGCCTACCATAGGACTAGGGCTATAATATTCCCAATGTTTTGTCACATTTGACTCTATCTACCTTTCATCTTTCTATATGAATGACATATTTCTTTAATGTTATGTTCTTGGTCATGCCTTCTTCCTTTGATAGATATTTCTTCCTTGTTTCTTTTCCCTGTTTGAAGATTGAGAAAATTATTTCTTATGAATGAGAAAATAGTGGAATAGAAATGGGAAGAACTTAGCAGAGGTGATGTATAGCTTTTATTTTGGGGCTGAGATGTCTTTTCTGAAGTTTTGTGATTTGCTTTATATAATAGTTCAGCCTGCCTAATTATGAACAGATTGAGGTCTACCATTCACTCAGGAGAATACTTTCTGAATCATTCCCCATGTGTGTAGTATAAAACTAGAGTCTTCACATCTGTCAGACAAAAATAGTTCTATTATCTATGTTCTCTATTTTTTCCTAGTTTATTTTCTACTATAGTTTAAGAAAAGATGGAAAAGATAAAACCCATTCAGTTTGCTTCTTTCCAGATGAACAAACATTAATAACGATCAATAACTCTATATACTCACCCATATTCTCTGTTTCTTTCTTAGGTTGCCAGGTTTTGAGATTTATTACATTTTGATATTTTACTTTTTGTTATAGTTTAGTTCTAAAATGTCTCTCAGAGGTCTCACGTATTCAGAGACGAGGCTTTTGGAAGGTGTTTGGGTCATGGGGCTGCTGCACTGGTCAGTGGATTCATCTGCTGATGAGTTTATAGCTAAATGAGCTGGGAGGAGCCAGGGCCTGGTTGAAGGAGGACTCTGGTCACTGGAGGTGGCTTTGGACCCTCTCTCTCTCTCCCTCCCTGCTTCCCTCTCTTTCTCCTTTCTCTGTTTCTGGCTTCCATGGTGTGAGCAGCTTTCTTCTGGCAGGCCTTTCTGTCATATCATAAGATTTTTAAATTCTAATGACACTATTGAAACAAATACCTCTTATATTCTGTTTTGAGGCAGTTTATTTTTGTTGTTTTAATTTTCTTTAGGTGGTCAAGTTCAGCATAAAAGAGATTTTGTAGTAGAGAAGCCAAAAGTGTTTAGACGTAGTAATTATTGGTGAATTTTGTGAAGCAGAGAGATCACCAGCCCCCTGCCCCCACTTCAGTTTTATGATCTTAAAATTTGCTAAATTCTGGACTAGGAAAGTTCTTATATGATTTTTAGCTTAACATGGGAGATGTAAATGAATGAAATACATGTTGATCATTAATTAAATTTAAAATAAAATTACCTTACAGGGGAAATTTTTTAAAAGCTTTTGTTTTTGGTGGTGGTTCTGGGGATTGAACCTAGGACTTTCACTCCAAGTTACATTCCCAGTCACTTTTATATTTCTCATTTTGAGGAAGCATCATATTAAGTGACTAAATTACCTAAGCTGGACTCAAACTTGAAGATCTTTCTGTCTCAGCCTCTCAGTGTTCTTGGATTGCAGGTGTATACTACTACTCCTCGCTGATTAACTTCTCTAAACAACTGCTGGACAAAAGGGAAGTAAAATATGGATGCTGCAGACTTTAAAAAATTATTATAAATAAAATATGTTTTGATATCTTTGAATACATTTAAAGTGATAATTATTGGCAAATTCAGTTTTATCAATGTAATTCATCCTGTTGGTACAAAGTAAAGAATGAAAATAAATGAATTAATTATTTAAAAAATTATTTGGAAAACTATTCACAAATAAACCAAAAGAAAACACAAAGAAATAAAAAATAAAGATGAAAGCAGATATTAATATGGTAGAAAATTAAATAGTTGACCTAATAAATAAATTAAAATGTAGTTTAAATGTGATATAAAATGAAAATGTTAGCTAAATTGATAGAAGGAATCAAAGATAAGAGCATAAATTCAGGCAATGTCGAGTGATAAGGTGAAAATGTCAGTTAAACTATAGGAAATTATAGAAATCAAGATCATTTTCCAGACTTGTATGCAAATAAATGTGAAAATCGTAATAGTATAGATAATTTTTCAAGATTTCAAGTTACCAAAATTGACTTCATTAAAAATAGAAAGATGAAGGGATCAATTGCCAAAGAGAAATTTAGAAATGTTGTTTTCACCTAGAGAATTAACATGGAAATACCCTTCAAAAAGCACTTGGTCTAGAAGGTTTCACAGGGTAATACGATTCTTCACATACCAAATAGTTACCAATATTCCATAAATCATTTTAGAGCACAGTAAGTGGAGAAAATGTCCTATATTTATGAAGCAAGTATAATGTTGTACCTGGACTAATAAAATGATAACATAAAAGTAAATCACAGACCAATTTCACTTTTAAATATTGATGAAACTACTAAATAAAATATTAGCATATATAATTACATAGCATATTAATAACAGATTATAGTATCAGCAATAGGGATTATTTCAGTAATATAAACTTGGATCAATATTAATACACAAGAAAATATCACTTGATGAACTCATTCATTTTTGTTATTTTTTGCAGCATTCCTTGTAATTGGAAACAGCTTAAATATGCTTACGTAGTAGAGTGATTGAATAAACTATGCAACAGTTACACAATGGTGTATTTGTAAAAATCAAGTGAGGAAAGTATGTATAATTTGTTATGGAATTATTTCCAAAGTAATTCAGTATATATGTAGAAGAACACTTGAAATGTCTTAGGTTGTGCAGAAAGAAGGGCAAATGAGAATATATATATATATATATATATATATATATATTTGTTTAATTATGCAGAAAGAAACAAAGGAAGGATAAATGAGAAATTATTGAGATTCACTACCTAGAGTTGATGGATACAAGCAGAGTAGAAAAAGAGGGGTTTGATGTGCATAGGATGAAGTGAATAAGATGGAGGAGGTGGTACTTATATGACTACTTTTTTGTATAATTGTGACCTTTGGAGTATAGTAATCTCTCTTACACTAAATACACAAATAAACAATAATGGTTGAAAAACTAAAATTGATATGAACAAATAACTGTACTTCAAATGACATAGCCACACTGAAAGTGAAGTGTGGTGCTGGCTAGATGCACACTTATGTGTGCTTAAACTTAGCATTTTAGGAACCTGGATATACAAGAATTCTCTCCACTGTTTTTGAATTTATGTCTGAAGTTTTAAAAAAAATTTTGACTGTTAGTTTTTATACACAAAATTCCTTTCACTTATAAATTTCCAAAAACATTCTAAGGCTTACTTTTCCCAATTATTTTCACCTATAATTCTGCTCTGATATGCTGTAATTGCTATAAATTCCAAATAGCCACTTGCTGTTACCCGAAGATATAAGGAAACAAATATATAAATTCCCAGGTACCATGGACTATTCCTTCTTCCATAACTGGAGAACAGTTTACTTGAAGGTATATCAAGGATCCTATTCTGTGGCTCACAATAGATCCTCACAAAAGTTTAAAATAACAAGCATAAAATACTTTCTCTTTCTGTAGTACAATTTTAACTATAATAAGCTGAGTGTAATTACTCTTGGAAATTTTGTTTTGGTCAGGAAGGCAATGGGAGTGATTAGTACGCAGTATTGTGATACAGAAAAAGTTACATCTAGGAGAACTTCAGGGGTCCTTGAAAAACTATAAATTAGGATGAAATCAAGGCTATTGTTCTTCATCATTTTAACTCTTGTCAGAGGCTCTTTTTTGAATTTAGAGCTCATTACCATCATTGTTAATATTAATATTTTTATTATTGTTATCCTTGATGGAAGCTACTTGAAATAACCCCCAATCATCAAAATGCTTAGTTTACCTGTAAATGTTTACATTTTGGATTTTGAGAACATGGTTATAAATACTAAACCAGGAGAGCGTAAGAGAGTGAAATCCCTTGTCAATTGGAAATTTGATAAGACTTGTATGAGATTCAATAACACAGTAGATCTTAGAGTTACCAACTGATTAAAGTGATGGGTTTTCTAGATATGGAACAGGACATGAAAATCTTTCTCAGAAGCTAAATATTTTTGTATTCATGATTCTTGCATCAAACTGAAGAAGAACTTTAGAACTCTTCTCTGTACTTTGAACTTCATGCATCATTGATCTGACATGACCCTAGACTGTTACTACGGTTTTTCTTCCTGTAGTGAGTCACAAGGCCAATTTATTGCAGAAAAGGCAATGTCTATATATTTCAAGCAAGTATATGGCAAACAGGATTTCATGTGTAAAAAATGATGTGTTACCTGGCTAATGTAACTACTCTGAAGATCACACAGCTATTGGTATATCATTTTTGTGACAGTTTATTGTTATGGTATGCGACCTTCTTTTAATATTACACTTTTGTTTGTGGCTGTAGCTAATAATTTACAGAACTGGTACTCCAAGACATTGTCTCTGACTTTTAAAGAGTGTACTTTTAGTCTAGCTTTTCTATTTTTTTTGTTCATTCAAGTGATGTCATGTTTTAGCTTATTCTTTAGTAATCATAACAGTGTTTTTGTTCACCTTCATGGTTATTATCTCCCTCAATTCAGTCCTATATTTGAATTGAGGGAGATAATATATTTATATATTTTATATCATTTCCTGTATTCACATCAATAGATGTGCACAACTGACTACTGACAGATTTTCAGGGCTGCATTATTGATGTGTTTGACTTGCCATTTAGTGGTGAGAAATTGTTAAAGTACTCACATTTGATGCTGGTATAGAGTGCAAATTCATAGATATACATAACTTTATCAACTTCTAATTTAGTTCATAGCTGGATTCCCTTTGACACCGCTGACTTTTGCCAAGTTTGAATAGAGGATTAGGAGGCACATGGAGTTCATCTTCAAGCTGTGCAGGGCACTGTTGAAAGAGCCTTGTGTTCTTTGTAATCAGGAGAACTGATCAGTGTTTCAAATATTTGCAGAACAATACTTAGTAGAGAATTTGTTGCCATTTTCCCCATTCCCTCTCAAAATAATGTGGGGAGCATATTTAGATTTCAGTCTTATTTTCTGTGTTTACAGTATTCTTTCTTTTCAGAAGCACAATTTTAACTTTTATTCATAAATGTTGAAAACACAGCCAGGTTAAAATTTGTGTTCAGGTAGAAGTTTTCATAATTCTGTAGATTTCTTAATTCTGCCCCAGCACTGAGAGAAATGATTCTTTGAAGACTAATGGCTTGATCCTGCCTTCTTTGGATTTTCAAGCTGACTGTCATTTATCTACATGTCATTTTTTTCATGTAAAGGGAAGCATTCTATTACCAAGGAAAACTGCACAAAACTCCAGGTTGAGAGTGTCCTTCAGAAGGAGACTTTCCTGGGGGTGGGGTGGGGTGAATAGTTTACAATGTATACTGGATTTACTACTTTAGATTGCCTCTTCTCCTGGGGCTTTCTTACTAAGGGGAGAAAGTAAGATGATTTTCTTAATATCTTTTTTATCTACCACAGAAGAATGCTGAGTATTGGGGACCTGTGACACTCTCTTTACAATTGTTTTTTGATGCTTTCAGCATAGTCAAGACATGCTGATACATTGACACTCACCAAAACAGAAACAAAAGCAAAAAGCAAAACAAAACAAAACAAAAAAAGCCTTGAAATCTATGGAAAAATGAAGGTAACTACGGAAAATAAGCATAGTATTAAATTTAAGTGTACGTAATACTGTTTGCTTGTTCTAACAATTCCAGTAAAGTTTGCTGTAACCCAAACACTGTCATCATTTTTTCATTGATTCTAGATATATTTTTTTAGTTTCTACTGTTTGGTGTGCTGGACACTGAGGATATACAAGTGAACAAGATAATATTTTTTGTCCTCACAGAGCTGATAGTATGATAAATAAACTTGATGGTGAAGTAATAATAAAGTATAATAAAGTCATGATTTAGGTAGTTTAATATTCCAGTGGTGTCAGTTGAAAGCATTCCCAAGGAAATGACTTTTAAATTGTGACTGAATAAGAGTTTTTTGGACAAAAGAGAGTGGAGAATGTGTCAAGAAGAGGGAAGAGAACCTGTAAAGGTCACAAATGAGAGAGTATTAGCAGGTAGTAGCTGGTGCTTTGGGAGAACTGAAGGGTTTCAGTGGAGTAGAAGGGAGAGAGTAGAGAGTGTTGAAGGAATGGCTGGCTGGAACAGTAAGTGAAATATAGAACTTGAGGGCTCTTGCAGAATTTGAACCTTTTTCTAAGTGTAACTATTTGGAGAGTTTGAAATCTTAGTTCCTTTTGTGGATTGATTGCTTCATTCCTACTGCCCCAACTATTCCTCCTCATCTGATAATGGTCACATGGAAGGTATTGTATTTCTTCCAGTCAAGCAGCTAAAAGATTTGGCATCTCTCTCCATTTTTGGGAGGTGGAGGTGGGGCAGCCAAAGATACATTTTTCAGGCACTTTGGGATATTATAATTTTATTTTTGTTCTTATTTTAGGGAGTCTGACTTGTCCATAGACAAATACCAGATAACCTATTTTTGTCATAGGTAATAGTTGTATTCATCCGTGGAGTACTTGGTGGAGATTTGCTAGTATAAATGCTTCACCTTGACAAGTGGGGAAGTAACATTGCAATATATTATTCATTTGCATTTCACAATTTGTCCTATAGTACACAGGAATTCATCTGGACACAGGCTAATAATTCTCTAGTTTTAGATTTTATGTATTCAGGTATAGAATACATGCAGCAAAATATTTATTTAAAAATGAACACTATCTATCTATCTATCTATCTATATATGTACATAGAAGTCTACTTCTAAATTTATTCTGACATTTTTCTTGACTTTCATGGTCTTTTATGCAATTTTTAGAATTGATTGTTGATAGCTTTAAAAGAAAAAACTTAACTGAAGTTTGAATTGCTCTTTTACAAATGTTGATCTCTCATTAAACCATAGTACTATTGCAATGCATCTACATTAATTTGGGGAGAATCTATATCTTTAAAATATTGTGAAATCTAGAGCATGAGCACAGTATCTATTTATCTGGGCTTTTAACACATTTACTTTAGAAATGTTTTGTAAGGTTTCTTCCCCTATGTATATGTGCAGAAATTCTGCATATTTTGTAGATCTATTGTTTTTTAAAATGTATTTTCTGTTTTTAGCAAGTATGGAAATACATTTTATACTAGTCCCATATCAATGATCTTGCCAAGTATACTTATTCCAATAATATATCTTAATTTTTAAGTTTATTTCTATATGTCTGATTTGTGAATAATGAATTTTATTCCATATTTCCTACTATATATAATTTATAAATAAACATTTTTAATAGAAATATTTTATTCCAGGTTCACAGCAATACTAAGTACAAGTACAGAGACTATTGCCCTCTGTCCCCTTCCCTCCTCCATGCACTGGCTTCTCCACTGTCAACATCCCCTACCAGTCTCATACATTTGTTACACAGTGTGCCTGTGCTGACCTCATTGTCACCCAAAGTCCATAGTTTACATTAGGGTTCACCATCGATGTACATTCTATGGGTTGTGAGATATATATAGTAACACATAGCTACCACGGTGAAATCATAAAATAGTTCACTGTTGTAACAATCCTCAGTGATTTGCTTATGCATCCTTTCTTCTTCCCACCTCCTGGAAACCACTGATCTTTCCTCTGTTTCCATAACTACTTTTTCTAGAAAGTCATATAGTTTAACTGGAACCGTATTGCAGGCTTTATTGTCTTCTTTTACTTAGTAATATGCACTTAAGTTTCCTCTATGTATTTTCATGATTTGATAGCTCTTTTTTTAGTGCTGAATAATATTTCATTGTCTAGCTATTTCATAGTTTTATTTCTACAGTCACCTACCAAAGGACATTCACACATTGCATTCAAGTTTGTGCAATCATTAGTAAAACTATTATAAAAATTTATGTGTAAGTTTTTGTGTGGACAGGTTTTCACTTTGCATGAAAAACTATCAAAGACTTTGATACTGGATTATATCATTAAAGAATGTTTAATTTTGTGGTATACTGCCAAAATGTCCTTCATGCTGGTTGTACCATTTTATACTCCAATGAACAATGAGTGAAAACTCCTATTGCTTCATATCCTTGCCAGCATTTGGTGTCTGTAGTTTCAACTGTAGCTATTCTGATAGGTATACAGTGGTATCCCCTTGTTATCTTTTAATTTGCAATTCTCTAATGACAAATTATGTAAAACATCTTTTTTTTTCTTGGTAGCAGGAATCAAACTCACAACCTTGCTCTTGCCAGGCAGGCACTTATACCACTGAGCTAAATCCCCAGCCCTTAAACATTTTTTTAAACACCTTTTTGTATGTTTGCCATCTGTGTATCTTTTTGTTTTTCTAGTGATCTCTTTTTGAATATCTTGTCATTTTAATTGGATTGTTTGATTTTTATTTTTTAGAGTTTTTGTGTATTTTTGACGGCCTTCCTTTAGCAAATATGTCTTTTGCAAATGTTTTCTCTTGGTCTGTATTTTGTCTTCTCATTCTTTTCATAGTGTCTTGTGAAGAGTAGAAATTAATTTTTACAAGGGCTAGCTTATGAATTATTTCTTTCATGGATTGTAATTTGACATTCTGTTATAAAGTTATCATTATACCAAGGTCATGAATTATCTCCTACATTATCTTCTAGAAATTTAATAGTTTTGTGCTTTACATGCAGATCTATGCTCGATTTTGGGTTAATTTTTTGAAGTGTAAGGTCTATACTAGATTCTTTTTTGGATGTCCACTTGTTCTCACTTCATTTGTTAAAAAGACCCATCTTCTGTCCATTGGATTGTCTTTATTCCTTTGTCAAAGATCAGTTGGTTATATTTATGTGAATTTATTTAGCATTCTTTTAATAATATTACACTGTGAAAAGTGGGGCATGGTGGTGCACTCCTGTAATCCCAGCATTTGGGAGGCTGAGGCCAGAGAACCCGTTGCAAGTTCAAGACCAGCCTGGGCTATAAAGTGAGTCCAAGGCTGGCCTGAACTGCATAGCGAAGCCCTGTCTCACACACACACACACACACACACACAACCAAAACCAAAAAAAAAAAAAAAAAAACCACACTGTGTTGATGACTGTGATTTTACAAGTTTTGAATAGCATTAGTCTCTTCCTTAGTTGCTGTCATATTTTTGTTATAAATGGATGTTGAATTCTGTCAAGTGATTTTCTAGATCTATTGATTTTCCTTGTTTAACTTGTTGATTTGATGGGTTACATTAATTCATTTTTTAAAGTTGAAATGGCCTTACATACCTGGGGTAAATCACATTTGGTTGTGGTATATAATTCTTTGTCTACATTTTTGGATTTGATTTGATAATCTTTTGTTGATTATATTTGCATCTATATTCATAAGTGATGTTGTTTGGTACTTTTATTTTCTTGTAAAATCTTTGCCTAGTTTTGGTATTGAGTAATACTTCCTTTAAAGAACTAGTTCTAAAATATTCTTTCTCTTTATGTCTTCTGGAACAAATCATAGGAACTGGTATAATTTCTTCATTAATGTTTGGTAAGTTCAGCTAGGCCTGGTTCATTCTGTTTTGGAAAGTGATTAATATTGATAAAATTTCTTTAATAAATTTAGGCCTTTTAGATAGTCTGTATCCTCTTGTATGAATTTTGAAGATTGTATCTTTCAAGAACTTGGTCTATTTTTTATAGGTTATCAAATTTGTGGGCATAATATTAATAATATCTCTATTTTCTTTTTGTTGTTCATGGGATTTGAGTAATGTCTTCTACTTCATTTCTAATATTAGTAATTGTCTTTTTTCTTAACCTGTCTAAAAGCTCATCTTTTTTTTAACCTTTTCAAAGAACTAGATTTTACTTTATTGATTTTCTGTTTTCAATTTCATTTACATCAGCTCTATTTTCTATCATTTCATCTCTTGTATACATATGATTTGCTCTTCTTTTTTCTAGTTTTCTAAAATAGATGCTCAGATTATTGATTTTTAGGTAAGGCTATAAATTTCCCTCTAAGCACTGCTTTTGTTACATCCTGCAAATTCTGATAATTTGCATTTTTGTTATCACTTAATCCAAAATATTTAAAAATTTCTCTTGACATTTTTTCTTTGACCTATGTGTTACTCAGAAGTATGTCTTTTAATTGCCATGTTCTTTTGGATTTTTCAGCTGTCTTTCTGTTAATCGATTTCTAGTTTAATTCCACTGTGTTCTGAAAGCAGATATTGTATGGTTCTGTGCTTTTAAACTTATTAGTTGTGTTTTCAGCTCAAAAATGTGTTCTACTTTAGTGACCATTTCATGAAAGGTTTAGAAGAATGTGTAATCTGGTGCTGCTGAATGAGATAGTCTACAGAGATTAATTACATTTGATTGATTGATGGTGTTGATGAGTTCAAATAACTCCTTGATTTTTGGCCAGCTAAATCTATTTCTGATAGTGGGGTGTTAAAGCCTTCAACTATTGTAGTGGATTTATTTATTTCTCCTAGCAATGTTTGCCGAACATATTTTGATATTCTGTTAGGCGTATACACATTAGGGGTTGGCACGGCTTATGGAGCACTGATTCCTTTTAACTCTATGTAATACCCCTTTAATCCTGAAATTTTTCCTTGCTTTGAAATCTGCTCTGTCTGAATTTACTATAGCTATCTTACTTCTTTGATAAGTGTTAGCATGGCTTTTATTTCTCCATCTTACTACTTTTAATCTATGCATGTCTTTATACGTAGAGTGGCTTCTTTTAGATAACATATAATTGGGTATTATTTTTGATCCACTCTCACAATCTCTCTTTCAATGATATATTTAGACCCTTGATGTTTATGGTTATCTAACTGTGTGTTAGATGATATGTATCACGTACAGTACTGTTTTCTATTTTTTGCCTTTGTTGTTTGTTCCTGTTTTTGCTCTCCAAATCTTCTGCCTTTTGTGGTTTTAATTGAGCAATTTTTGTGATTCCATTTTCTCTCCTTTTTTAGCATATGAGTTATGCTATGATACTTTCATTTTTTTTACTTTTTAAGTAATTGGCCTAGAGTTTGCAGTATGCATGTATGTGGGTGTGTATATATATGTGTGTGTGTATATATATATATATATATTTTTTTTTTTTTTGAGACAGGGTCTCTGTGTAGTTCAGGCTAGCCTTGAACTCACTATGTAGTCCAGGCTGGCTTGAACTCACAGCAATCATGCTGCCTCAGGTTCCCAAATGGTGGGATTGCAGGTATGCACCACCATGCCCGGCTTGTCGTACACATTTATATGTAGTCTAATTCTATCTTCACATAGCTATGTGGTATAATACATAGTGCAAGTACCTTTAAAATATTTCAAATCTCTCTCTTCTGATCTATGTCTTCTTGGTTTCATACCTTTAATTTAAACATTATGTATATAATAAGTGAAATTTCTGATTTTTAAGTATATGTGACATATATGTATATTTGTGTAATGTACGTGCATATAGTCTTATATCTTTTTGCTATTATACTATTGAACAAATTGTTATTTGTTAGGTGAAGTACAAATAAGAAGAAGCTTTATTTTATCTTCCTTTATTCATGGTTTCCTTTTTTATGCACTTTGAGTTTCTGATCTATACTATTTTCCTTTTCTCTAAAGAACTGTGCTAGTATTTCTTGCAAGGCAGATTTTTGTAAACATATCCCCTTGATTTTTGTTTGTATGAGGAAGTCTTTTAGTTCCCTTTCATTTTCAAAGGATAATTTCACAAGGTATAAAATTCTAGGTGGGTGTTTTTTCTCACATCACTTTAACTGTTGTACTTAATATACTTCTTGCTTGTATGGTGCTATGGCTTGATTGCATTTCTTGTAATTCATATATTGAAAATTTAGTCCACAAAGCCGTAACATCAAGAGGTGGACTCTTTAATAGGTGATTTGATTATGAAAATTTTGCCCTCCTGAAAATTCTGAATGACATTATTATGGTAGTGGAATAGCTATATTAGTGGGTTTTTTATTTTAAAAAATATTGGTCCTTTTTCCTACCTCTCTCATGTTATTATATAGCTAGAAGTCTTCACTAGATGTAGCTCTGAAATGTTGGAACTTCCAGTCTCCAAAAATGTGAGCCAAATAAACTTCTATATTAATAATTTATCCTGGCTGTTCTATTCTGTAATAAAAGTGCCAAATGGCTCAAGATGCATGTTTTCTGAGAAGTCAGTTATAATTCTTACCTTCGTCCCTTTAAAGGCAAGGTGACCTGTACCCCCTACCATTGACTTCTTTTAAGAATTTGCTTATTTTTAATTTTAGGACATTAGAATATGATTTGCCTTTATATCATCAAGTTCAGAGTTTTTTTTTATTATGTTCAATCTACTAATGAACCCATCAAAAACATTCATCATCTCTGCTATCTTGCTTTTGATTTCTAGCATTTCTTTTTTATTCTTTCTTAGAATTTCCATCTTTTGGACTTACATTATCCATGTATTCCTGCATCTTTTCTACTTTTTCATTAAGATTCTAACCATATTGTGCATAGTTTTAAAAAATCCTGATCTGATTATTTCTAAACTTTTTGCCATTTGACTTGGTTCTGATGATTGTTCACTTTCTTCCAACTCTGTATTTTGCTTTTTATTATGTCTTCTAGTTTATTTGTTGAAGGACATACATAATATAGAAGGCAAAAGGAACTGAGGTTAAAAATCCTTTTAGTAACATAGTAACGAAGTATGAGGGGAAGGGAAGCATACTGTAGTCTTATGAATATGTCTTAGTTTTTTTGTGATCTTGTGCCCCTCATCTATGAACCTTAACTAATACTTCTTAGTATTTTCCCTTTTAGGTGGGCCAGGATGGCTGCTGTGGTTAAAACTTGGGAATGGATCTGATAAAATATTTTCTTTTGAGGGCAGTGCTTGTTGAGAAGAAGAGAATGTTCCAAAATGGTACCTTTCACTTTCCCCTCCTGGGACCACAGGAGAATTTTTTGGTGTTATTCACTCTGAGGATCTAGGACAGCTTCTGGAGGTAAAACTCACAAATGTTTGGAGACCTCCTTATGACTGGGAGTCCTTGGAGTTTTTAACTCTCAGAGTTGTCCACACTTACCGTTCGGCAATTTATTAATTATGGTTCTTGTTTTCCTATCTAACACTGGTTCCCACAGAGGTTTCTGTTCATGAGTTTCTGGTCTGGTAAGTTATAATTCTATGTATTTGCTTTTTTTTTTGCCTTTGTAAACCTAGAGTCAGCATTCTGACGTTTAACCTGAATTCTCTGATGGATCTAAGAAAAGCGGTTGATTTTTCAGTTTATTAAGCTTTTTACTTGTTGCTACAGTGATAACTTATAAATTCCCTATATACTGGACCAGAACTGGAAGTCTGCTATGCATATACCTTTTGTTTCCTTTTCTTGATTTTCTGCCTAAGATCCCCATGGTAATATTGAATGGAAGAGTAAGACTGGATATTTTTGTCTCGTTCCTGAACTCAGAGAAAAGCATTGCATGTTTTATCATTAATAATATTTGCTGAAGGTATTCTCCTATTCTTAGATTGCTGAGAGTTCTCTCTTTTTAAAAATCATAAACTGTATTAAATATTAAAAAGTTCTTTCTCTATGTTTAGTGTAATCATCATTAGTTTTTACTTTTATTGTGATAAAGTACATTTATTGATTGGTACTTCAATCTTTAAGTCACTTTGTATTTCTGAAATAAATCTCTCTTGATCCTTTTTCTGTATTGTTAGATTACATTTGACAATATTTTGTTGTGAAATTTTTCCATCTGCATTTATGAGGGACATGTTCTATAAACATCTCTCTTAATTACAAACTTGTTAAAAATGTAAACTTCTATTTTCATGGAGGATAACCACAAAAAAATGTATACCAAAGCACAGGAAAGTAATATTGCTGAAAAATAATGAGAGAAAATCTTTGTGTGTGTGTGTGTGTGTGTGAGGAATCAAACTCAGGACCTCATGCTTGCCAGGCAGGCATTGTGCCACCAAGTTATATCCCTGGCCTGAGAAAATCTTAAAAGTAGCCACATATACATTATTTATTTACAGAACAACAAAGATAGAAATGATCCCACACATCAGAAACAATTTAAATCAGAAGTTACTACAATGATATATTTGAAATTTAAGCTAGGATTCTGTAAAACATTCTTTTAAATCTAAGGATGAGAGAAAGACACTTTAGATAAACAAGTTTATAGACTTTTTTAGAAGTTTCATTCTAATAAATTTTAAAGTATTTAAAGGCTGAAGAATATAATACTATATGGAAACATAGACTAAAGAAAATAATACTCAATGGAAACATACATTTTGTCAATTTTTATTTTTGTTAGTACATCTTTGCAGCACATAATGATTGCCTTTCTCATGGAGGGTTGCTCCATGTTCACAACACAATTTCTTTTTTTTGTTGCTCCTTTCCCCTCCTTTCATTACCTCCTCTCTCCATCTCTTGATTCCCTTCCCATTTGCAAAAGATCTGTCTCCCTATTTCCTATTATCTATCTTTTATTTTGCTTTTATATTTATATTCTGTGTTTCTCATGTATGATAACCCATGTCATGTTTAAACTTGTGTCTGATTAATTTTAAAAGGAAATGAAGAGCATACAAATGATAAATCTAAAGGTAAATGTCCAATATATTTGTATTTCTAATAATTTATTGTAATATAATTGGTCTATAGCATAAAAATGAAGCAAAACAATCAAGTATTATGGAATTTAACACATACAAAAGTTATATACATACATACATATATCAACAACAATACAGAGGATGGACATTTTAAAGTTTCTTTCTGTTTTGTTTTGTTTTGTTTTGTTTTTGAGACAGGGTCTCTATGTAGTTCAGGCTGACTTTGACCTCACTATGTAGTGCCAGCTGGCCTTGAACTCAGAGTGATCCCCTGCTTCAGCCTCCTGAATGTTGGGGTTACAGACATGTGCTACATATGTAGCCCAGGTTGGCCTTGAAGTTATGGCAATCCTCCTGCTTCAACCTCCTGAGTGCTGGGGTTAGAGGTGTGTGCCACCACACCAGCAAAAGTTTCTTACGTTGTACTTGATAAAGTCTAGTATTTGAAGGCTAACTGGTTTAAGTTAAAAATGCAAACTGTATATCCCGGCTCAAATATTTAAATAATGAAAGTTAGAGGTAATAAACCAATAGTAGAGATATATTAAAAGGCAGGACAGCAGGAAAAGAGTCAAAAGAGACAAAGAACAGATTTGAAAAAAAACAAAAACTAAAAACTAGTAAAACAATAGACTTTAACTCTACTTATAATAAATATATTAAATATGCTGTAAATGGACTGGTCATACTAATATTTAAAAGGCAAGATAAAAAATTACCTGGGATTAGATTAAAATACCATGGAAACTAAAAGAAACAGTAAATACAAATATACAAATACGTTAAAAGTGAAAAAAAATTGGTTAGAATACACATGAGCACAACTCTTATAGCTGAAATGGCTATCAAATTCAAAGATAGACTTTCAGAGAAGCAATATTGTAAGAGATACAGAAGGACATGTCATACGGTCTGTATTGAGTCAATTAATCAAGAAAACATAATACTTCTAAATCTGCATGGACCTTATCATGCTGTATTACTTCAAAATATATGAAGGAAAACATTGACTGTATTAAAAGAAAAAAAAAACCAAACAAAATGTGGCTACATTGTAATTATTGTTAGATATTTCAACTTCTTCTGTCTCAGAATTTGGTACAACTAGTAGATACAAAATCCACAAGAATTTAGAAGTTCTTCACAGAATTATAAGTCAGCTTGATTTAATTGATGTTACTAGAACCCAACACTAAAAACTTTTGCATAATTTTTTGAGTCGATATGAAGCATACTGAAAGCATAATCTGCTCCATAAAAAAATCTCAATAAAGATAAAAGAATCAAAATTATAAAGAGTATATTCAATGACTACATGGAAACAAATTACAAATTGATAAAAAGGAAGTTTCTTTTTAAGTTTTAAAATTTTCCAGATGTTGTCAGTTGAAACATATGCTTCTGAACATACCAGGTACTAAAAAGAAAAAAATGAGGAAAATTATAAAATATTGTATCCTAAATAATAATGAAAACAGAAACTTATAAATAGTGTGACATACAGTTAAAACATCACATAGAGGAAAATTCAAAGCTTCAAATGTATATATTAAACAATAAATGCTTAAAATTGACCTATAAATTCAAGGCAAATCCACTTGAAATCTCAAAGTTTTCTTTTGTTTTAGAATTAGCAAACTGATTCTAAAATTTATCTGAAAATGCAAAGGTGCTATTGTGGCAAAAGCAGATTGAAATAGAACACATTCTTATTCTGTGTGATTTTAAGAGGAACTACAATGCTGCAATAATCTAAAAAGTTTGCTATTGACGTAAAGATAGTAAATTGATCAATGGATTAGAAGGGAGAACTCACAAATAGAGTTACATGATATACACACAGGCTCTCTCACACATGGTTATTTGATTTTCAACAATGTTGCCTAGATAGTTCACAAGATACTTTAATGAAGATAATTTTCAACAGAAGATGCTGAAATGACTGAATACCCATATGAAAGAAAATGAACTTTATTTGAAAGGATATATGCAAAATAAGTAAAAGTAGATCTTATCCCTAAATATAAAATTATAAAACTACTAGATGAAAAATTTTGTAATCTAAAAAGATAAAAAATTATGTAGATTATAGATTACTTACAAAGAATCAACATAAAAATCAATAGAACACACAAGCAAGTTTAGCCAAGTCATGGTACAAGGTCAAAAAGCCTTATACAGAAATCGAGTGTTGGCCTATATACAAGCAATGAACAATTCAAAAGTAAAATTGTAAAGGCACAAGTTACAACATCACAAAAAAGTTTAAGGTAACATTACTGTATACATCTACCAAAATATATTCATCGTCTGTATCCTAAAAAATATAAAAACTGATCAAAAGTACACAAATACAACCTAAATAAGTGGAGAGAGACTATGTATGTGAATTGGACAATTATCAAAGTATTTATTCTCCCTAAACTTATGCATAGATTCACCTCAATATCTATCGAAATCTCAGCAGAATTTTTTTTTAAGTGAAGGGAGGCATTGAATTTATTTCTGGACAGGCCATGTGGATGACAAAGGAGGCCATTGTGCTTTTTTTTTTTAACTATCTTAATTATTTTTGTATACATATATATACACATACACATAGTTTTTCTTTCAGTTTGTCACACAAGTGAAATAATACGATGCTTACATGTGTGACTTATTTATTTCACTAATAAGTATATTCTCAAGGCACATCCATTTAAGTATTAAAGTGTCCAGTTTATCGATCTTTATAGCTGAGTAGTATGCCATTATATGAAAATACCACATCTTTTTTGTCTATTCCTCAATCTGGCTTTTATGAACTGTGCTGCTATAAACATAGGTGCACATATATCACTGTGATATGATGTTTTTAATTCTTTTGGAAAGATACCCAGAAGGGGAATAGCTGGGTCAAATGGGACCTGCAATCCCAGCTTTTTGAGGAATCTCTACACTGACTTCCACAGTGGTTGCACCAGCCTGCATTGCTGCCAACAGTGGACAAGGGTTTCTTTAGCCCCATGGTCCCTTCAGCACTTGTTATTCTTTGACTTCTTAATACTAGGCATTCTTTGCAGGGAGAGGTGGAATCTCAGTATTGTTTTAATTTGCATCTCTCGAATGACCAGTGCTGTTGAACATTTTTTCATGTATTTGTTTGCTGTTTGTACTTCTTCATCTGAAAAATGTGTATTCATTTCAGATACTCATTTTTGGATTGGGTCTTTAAATCGGGGAGGACTGATATTTTTGATTTCTTTATATGTTCTCAATAGTAATCCTTTATCTGAGAGACAGCTGGCAAACATTTTCTCCCACATTGTGGGTTGTCTCTTCACTCTGTTGGCGGTTTCTCTTGCTGTGAAGAAAACTTTTTGGTAAGATGAGATCCCATTTGTTGATTCTTTGCAATAGTTCCTGTGCAATCTGGCTTTTTTTTTTTTTTTGTGGCAAGAGGGACCACACTCACAACCTCACGCCTGCCAGACTCTGAGCCAAACTCCCAGCCCTAGTTTTTTGAGACAGGGTCGCACTATGTAGCTTGTGCTCATGTTGTAGCCCAAGCCATCCTTGAACTCACAATGCTCCTCCTACCTCAGCCTCCCAAGTGCTGGGATTAAAAGTGTGTGCCACCATGCCCAGCTGCAAATCTGGCTTTTATTTATAAAGTCTTTACCTACATCAGTGTCTTCAAGAGTTTTACCTACTCTATCTTCCAGCAAATTTAATGTTTCTGTTTTAATATTGAGATCTTTAATCCATTCATATTTTAGCTTAGTACATGGTGAAAGATATGGGTCCAGCTTTAATCTTTGGCATGTGAAAAGTCAGTTTTTCCAAGACCATTTATTAAAGAGGCTATCTTGCTTCCAATTAATGTGTTTGGCACCTTTGTCAAAGATAAGGTAGCTTAGTGTGCCTGCAGTTGTTTCTGAATCTTCTGATCTATTCCATTGATCTTCAGGTCTGTTTTTTTTCGCCAGTACCACACTGTTTTTTTTATCACAGTAGCTTTATAGTATAATTTCAAGTCACCCCTGTCTTGTCTTTGTTGCCCAGGATCGCCTTTGCTATTCTAGGTCTCTTCTGGTCCCAGATGAATTTTAGAATTGTTTTCTCTAATTCTGTAAGATATGCTATTGGAATTTTGATTGGGATTGCATTGAATCTGTATAAAAGTTTTGGAAGTATGGCCACTTTCACTATATTGATTCTTTCTACCCAAGAGCATGGGATATCTCTCTATTTTCTAATATCCTCTTCAATTTCCTTTTTCAGAGTAGTGTAGTTTTCAATATAGAGGTCTTTTACATCTTTCATTAGATTGATTCTTAAGTATTTCATTTTTGGATGCTATTATAAAAGGTATTATTTCCCTGATTTATCTCTCAGTGAGTTTGTTATTCGTGTACAAGAAAGCTATTGATTTTGAGTAATGACTTTATAACCAGCTATCTAACTAAATCTGCTTATTAAATCTACAAGTCTTTTGGTGGAATTTTTGGGATCTTCTAAGTAGAGTATCATTTCATGTCAAACAATGGTAGTTTAACTTCTTCCTTTCCTATCTTTGTAAGTTTTGTAATCTTGATACAGAAAAGGATTTCATAGAGCAGCTGCAGAGAGCATTAGTGATAAAGAAGAAAATTTGATAATTGGATAACATCAAAATAAAAATTATGGGGCCAAGGATATAGCTCAGTGGCAAAAGTACCTGCCTGGCAAGTATAAGGTCCTGAGTTCAATTCCTGGTACAAAATAAATAAATAAATAAATAAAAATTATGATCCCGGGCTGGGAATTTAGCTCAGCGACATAAGTGCCTGCCTGGCAAGTGCAAGGTCATGAGTTCAATATCTGGTACAAAAAAAAATTATGGTCCCTCAAAAGACACAAAATAAATAGGCATGTTGCAAACTAGGCAAAAATACACATACAATACATATATCTGACAAAAGACATACATAGATAATTTTAAATATACGTATATAATATATATCAAATATTATGAATATAATGTATAAACCATGTACTTCTTTATAAATAACTCTTAAAACTAAGAAAAAGATAAAAATAAGCAAAACTTTTGTTTACTACTTGACATATGCAACAAAAGTGATCTTTTTTAGTATACCAAGGAATTTGTTTTAACACTTGCATACAGAAGTGTATGTTAAGCAATATGGAGAAACACAAAGTGATATCAGAAATATTTTCTGACTATTAAGGAGCTTAATGTTTAGTTAAGCAAGATGGAATGACCTTGACCATATACTTCTTCATATAGTGATGAAAATAGTAGTAGGGTAGATGTTTGAGTTATGAAATTCAGAGTTAAATGAGGTGATAGATTGAAAGAATATAAAAACATTCCTGAGAGATAATATGTGCTCAGCAAGTGTAAATTATTTTCCTTTCAAGTGATGAAAACTTGTATTTGAAGTGAGGAATGAAAGCATAATTGAGGAAGTGATATTTAATGTAGGCACTGTGGAACAGGAGAGTTTTTCATAAGCGTCAAGAAGCAGAGAGACATTCAGATCAGGAGATGGCATGAGCAAAAGGTAGGTGTGAAAAGGCACCAGCTAAATAGATGGGAATGAGACATGTTTGATGTGCTCATCTGAACAGAGGACAGAATGAAGTTTCTTATGGGGTAATTGGAAAAATATGGAGGGACTTGAAAACCAAATTAGAGTGTAGCTTTCTTTTAAATTTATTTTTAATGGTTTGTTAGTACTTAAGTAAAAGAGAAAAAAGGGATATCTTATCAGTAAAAGCTTATTTTATTAATGAAAACAATGAAGGTGTTTGATGAACATAAAACTTTAAAATTGGAGGCTGTTGATCTCAGATTAAGTTTTTTGTTCTTGTTTATAATGAGCCTCAATTTCCACTTTACTGTGTTTTTCTTTTGGTGGCATCATGTAAGAAAATACTAAGTCATATAGATAAATAATCATAAAACAAGAGTGCTGTAGCAGTTTGCTTTTTTGCATATCCTTCAATAAAGCAAGAATTTTATTTAAACATTTATGTACTATATATTTTAGCATGGTAATACAGTTAATGTTTTGATAGTTTCCAGACATTTAAAATTTGGGACATAGCATATTTGCATATACAAGTAATATGACACTTTTTGTTACGGTTTTCATATTGTTTAGGGTTTCTTTTTAAATTGCAACTTGTAGAAATCTAATTCTAAATAATAGGAATATATTGGCTTTCCTCACCCAAAAACCCAGGAATGGCATTAGCTTTAGCTGTATTTGAATATTCCTCTTTTTTGGTGTCTGAGAGGAGGAAAATAAGGGCAAGAAAAAATTGCAATTGACAACTCTATTAAGACAACAGTAACATTCAAAAATACTCCCCAAAGAAACCAAAAGATGGAATACAGGACACACACTAGACATGTAAAAGTATTGAATTATTGTTTCCACAGTCCATTATAGTTTCTTAAAAGCAGTTAAATATATACTTGATAAAATAAAAATAAACAGTTGTAGAACCCAATGAGCAGGAGCAGAAATTTGGGTGAGGAGAAAATGCCATAAAGACCAGTAATATTTGAGCAATGTAGAACAAACACAGTTTATAATTGGACGTTTTTATTCCATTAAAATTAGGGCACATTTGAAGTCATCATGGAGCATGAACTTGTGAAACATCAAGACCTGAAGAGACATATGTACTCCTTGTACATGAAAAAAAAAATGTCTTGGAAGGAGTTACCTTTGATGTTTAACAGTATTTTACTTATTCCACTGTGAATATTTAGGAAAGGAAAGCCTTTTATTCAAACAAGATAAAGCATTATGGAAAAATGAAGATGAAAGTATGGGAAGGACTAGCGTAACTGAAGTTGCCACTGCAGGGTATTAACTTTCAGTGCAATATCTTGAATTTTTAGCACCCCTTTTCTAAAGAATGAGATCACTCCGTGTCTGAAAGAATTAATAAGTAAAAGATTACTCATTTCCCACTATTAGATACTATATTTTGGAAACTATGAAACTGATGTTTAAATAATGATTTAAGTAGTCATTTCAGTAAGTGAGCATAAACTGTAGTTAGGGCTCTTACCAACTTTATTTGTTGTTGCTAGGATTGAGAATTGAACTCAGGGCCTTTCCACTGAATTGTATCCTCAAGTCATTTTAGTTTTATTTTATCTTATTTTACTTTATTTTATTTTCATTCTGGGACACAATCTGCCTAATTTACTAAAATTGCCCAGGCTCGACTCAAACTTGTGATACTCCTGTCTCAGTCTCCCAGAGTTGTGGGATCACAGGCATGCACCACTATATGTGGGTCTCACCACGTTTTTGATGTTGGCAAGGCTGGACTCCTTATTGTTTTATTTCTGAAATGAGGATGTTGGTCTTAATAATCATTGAAGTCTCTTCTTGCTCCAATAGGAGGCTGTGAGTTTCTGAATCACCTGCTGTATGCATTCTTTTTTACAATACTGGTAGCCGTAGCAATTGTGCTTTGATGGATACGTGGAAGAGATCCGGTTCTGAGTGATCCCTCTGTTATTGTTTTGGGTGCTAAAGCATAGGCAGCCTTGGGAAGCAGGTGGAAGAAACACCTTTTACGTGCTCATGTGGAACAATAACTTACATGAGTGTATGTTTAGGACCAGGTTGTAGGTATACATGTAAAAAAGTTTGGTAGATGAAAATAGTACGGAGAGAGACTATTGCACCTAATGTGATAATGTCTGTATGTCTCTGGAAGGTTTCAAACATGGGGCTTTTTCTTGCTTATGAGTATGCCGGAACCTTGTAACTAACAATTCTGATAACATTTCCAATAGCTTCCAGTCCCTCCACAACATACACACATCCATACTCACAGCATATTGTTTAGTAAATTGTTTTTGGAATTAACGTTTTTCCTTGAAGGAATATATCTGATTTAATGACCAAATCATTTTAAGGCAGCAAAACAGAACTTTACACGAACTAAATCTATTTCTTCACACTGATCATGCATGTTTTACTCGAGCATTGAGTCATTAGCATGTTTATAATGGTTCTAATTTAGCATAACATTTTCTGAATTTTATCCTTGAGTCATTTACAAATTGTTCATATTGAGTAAACAAAGGAAACAGATTGCATTTTATACTTAGTAATTTATCTGAAAGAAGAGGGGAGGGTTAATTGTTTTAAAGTTTTGGTCTGTTTGGGGAACTGAGCCTGCTTTTTCATTGCTAGGCATAAATGCCATTTTTCATTTTTTTGGAGTTGGAGGGGGCCATGGAGGAGTAAAATGAAAAATTAGGACTAGAACAAGATTGGCCACTCCCAGAGGGGAGTGTGGAGCAAAAGGGGAGCTGGCACAAGATTATCCAAAACAGTTGGTGCATTCCTTAATGATCAAGTGCTTGAGAAGTCCAGTTCTTCCTGGCAGAGCATCTGTGTTGATGTTTATATCACTGCCCTGCTGTATGGGAAAGGCATGCTTTCTCTTGCTGCTTAGCTAAAAATAGGATGGAATATAGCATTGTATGAGATATTTTAAGATAGCAAAAACAGTTGAGAGGTTAAAGGTTTGGCTTCTGGATCAAAAAGATAATGATATAACTTGTCGTCTTCTTTGCAGACTGAATTTTATCTGGACTTTGTTAGTAATTTGGATGCTTGGTTAGGGAAGTTATTCTAGGTTTATTTGGTGCAGTCTGAAAAAAAAAAAAAGCACTCTGCTGTCTTTTTCTTTTTTGTCAGCTTTCAGCCTGAGCAGCAGGCCTGAAAACAGCCTATATTTATACCCCCTTGTTCTTATTTGGAAAATTAGTTTTGGAGAGAGAGAGAGAGGGAGAGAGAGAGAGAGAGAGAGAGAGAGAGAGAGAGAGAGAGAGAGAGAGAGAACAGAAAAAGAGAGGGAGGGAAAGAGGGAGGGGAGGAGGGAGAAGAGAGGAAAGGAGAAAGGGGAAAAGAGAGAGAAGAGAAAAGAAAAAGAGAAAGAGATTGAGAGAGAGAGGGGGGGGAGGGAGAGAGGGAGAGAGAGAAAGGGGGAGAAAAGAGAGGGGGGAGAGGAGAGAAGGAAAGGGATAGCAAGTAGTCGTCAGGGAGCATTTGTACATTATAGTGACTTCAAAATAAAACTGGCACATTTTAGTTTCTAATTATTTTTAGTGAGCTTGGAGGGTTTTAATTAAAATTTAAGAGTGCTCTTCAAGCTCTCCAAGCTCCAATTTTATCCCACTGTATTGTGGAGCACTTGCTACTGTGGAAAAATGTACAGTAACAGGCATGTGCGTCTCTGTTTCCTAATAAAAAATGTGGGATGGATAATCAGTGGGGGATTAATATACACTGTCAAATTTTGCTGTAAACCAAAGTCATGGGTACTTTGGACAAATTGCCATTGTTCTCAAATATTTAGAAAGTTTAATATTCATGAAATTTGTGATTTCTATGGTGAAAATAAACAAAATTGTTTATTTTCTTAAAAGAGTGAAGCAAAAGAAATTATGAATAGAGGGTCAGCAATCATTGTTTTTTATGCTAAAATACTCAAAAGTTATTGTTCATATTTCTATTATTTTAGCAATTTTGACTTTAGATATCACTTTAATTTCTTAAATTGTTTTAAGAAAAAATGAAAATGTGTCTCATTACTCTTTCCTCTTCCCCATGCTTTAATATCAATTATGACTTATTTACTGTCTTTGATCTATAACAGTCTGTGGGGTTTTCTTTGCAGAATAAGAGTTAATATTGCTGAATCTTTGATTAACTGGGAGGAATTCAAAATTGTCCCTAAAATAATACCATCATAAATATGCAGAAAAAATCTCACATTTTCTCACTTTAAATTGCTCTTTTACCATAAAAGCAATTATTTGCAGGCAAAAACCATTAGTAAGCCATAAAAAAACATTTTTGATTTACCTGACCTGAAACGTAGGTCTACTTAGGAAGTGAAAACTGCTTCACAATCCAGTATGGAATATAGTTTTTAAAAATTCAGTCCTGAGTTGTATCTTTCCTTATTTTCTTAGAAAAAACATTTTGAAAGAAAACAAAAGAATCTCAAACTATATGAAACTGAGAATTAATTAAAACACATTGAAATTTTACATCCTTGCTTAAAATATAGAAGAGAACTTAAATCTTAGATTTTTGATAGACTTGTTTTACTCTATTATTTATTAAAATTAGACAAGGTAAATATTAATTCCTGCCTTGAGTAGATATATATTGATCAATGGAACAAATTCTTTCAAAGTAACAGGAATCAATTTGGCATTTTATACACTATATACTAATATGGAAGCATTATTACTTAGATTTATTTTCATATATGTATATTTTGGTAACATTTTTATCCCATGATTCTGTGATTCTTTAATCCAATTTCCAAAACACATGTAGTTCCTTTTCTGTTTCTCAGCTGAAGGCAACTCAAAATTGCTAAACCGAATCTCAGGTAATTAATATTAGTGAATAGTTTTCATTGTTTTGAGCCCTGTGGCATCAACAAAACTACAATGAATGTTTTCAAATTAATCAAAATATATTTGTGTGTCCAACATAATTCAGGAGTATCTGTGGGGTATTCAATCTTTTTCTTCTTTTATTTATTTATTTATTTATTTATTTATTTATTTATCTGTGTACTTATTTAGTTATTTTATTTTATTTTTTGAGGGGATGTGGAAGGATGGGGGACAGGGTCTGACTATGTAGTTCAGGCTGGCCTTGAGATCACTGTTAGTCCAAACTGACCTGAGATTTGCTGTAATCCTCCTGCATCAGCTTCTTACTGCTGGAATTACATACAGGTGTGCATCACCACATCTGGACAATTCTCTTTTTCTATTTGGAATCATATGTGACTACTGTAGTTTTACTCTTTCCATGTACATAATGCAAACTGGCCTTTAGTTATATTTTTCCTCTTTGATTTTGCAATTGTGCTAGATAAGAATAGGGCAAAATTTGTTCAGATCAATTACATCTGTAAAGCTAGTATTCTATTAATATGGCAGAAGGGAGATGAATCCTTTTAATTTGCACTTTTCCCTTAATATTAAGTGTAAATTCATACATTTCATTAAGGAACAAGAAATTTTAAAATGTAAAATGGCTTTTTAAATTTCATATATATTTCATGCTTCTTTCCATGCTTCATCATTTCAAATAAAGAAGCCTTTACTGGAGGCAGGGATGTCCTTCGCCTACACACTGCTTGGCAACAATTTGCTTCTTTGGGTCTTTCCCCCCTCATCTTTTCTGGTTTACAATACAGTGCAGAGTGCTCAGCACCAACTGTGGCATACTCTTAGAACTTTGCCAGTGAGAGAATTAGGGGACAAAGCTGAGCTTTTCAAGAAGGTTTCCTACAGTTTTGAGTCTTCCTAGAATCTCCTAGAATTAGCATTAAATGTTTACAAGATATTGTATACAGCAATTTTTATTGTTTTTAAGATAAAGACATTATCAGTGGTTGTAATTAAAACTTCCATGGTTGTAAATGTAGATATGCAAAGACTGGTTTATTTTTTCCCCTCAGTGTTTTCTACTGAACTGGGAACTCATGCAGCTAGATTAATTCAGCATTGCACAAAGGTTTAACTTGTTAATAGACTGTAAAATGCTTTAAAGTTATTAGCAATTTTATTAGTGACATACTTTTAAGTAAAGCAGTGTCCATGTAGTTTGTTTATATATGAATAGTGTGTTTTTGTTGTCCATATAGTTCTGTTTTTCTCCCATGAAGTTTCAGCATTCTTCCCTTAGAGCTCTGAAAGATTTTAAGCCTATTTATAGAAATGAGAAGCATATTTTAGTCTTTTTGCATCTAGTATGGTATCAGTATATATGTAGTATAGGGACTTGTTCTGAATTTGTGCATTGCTAATAAACTGAGATTTTGGCTTTATTTCAGTGTTCTTAGTTCAAAATTTAACCAATTTGTACTTTATATTTCTGTCAGAAAGCATGATACAACATACACAAAAGGGGAAAAATTGTAATCAAATTAGATAGGATATGAAATTCAAGTCTTCTTGTTGAATTTTCTTATCTATAATCTATGATTTTATTTTTCTTTCTCAGAAATTCTTAACTTATTTGAAAAAATTATTCTCTGACAGGCATGGCTTTGAAGATTTGTTTCTTAACTTTTAAACTTGGTTTTATTATTTTATGATTTTAGCATAAGATAATTAGGTACAGCACAAAATACATATTTCATTTCTGAATGTGAAATAAAAAATACCAGGAGACCATTTGGGCAAATAAATACAACCTGAACATATACATGTATGCCACATTGGAAGGTCACTGAGAATTCATTTTGGTCATTTGTTAAAGCCTAGTAAAATAATAGGGAAGAATGAAGGAAGGAAAAAAGAAGGAAGGAAAGGAGGAAGGAAGGAAGGAAGGAAGGAAGGAAGGAAGGAAGAAAGGAAGAAAACGGAGGGAGGGCGGGAAGAAGGGGAGGAAACTTTCATTTGATAAAGTAAAGTTGCTTTCTGTTTAGAAAGAACTTCAGCTTCTGTGTTAGGCAGCTGATATAGTTGGTCTTCATTAGTGTTTTGGGGTCATACTGATCTGGATTATTCCATCCATTCCTTGATGGATTGATTGTGTCATGGACAAATGTTAATTGTTTTTCATCAATAGTTTCTAACTGTGCAATGGTCTTCTCATCTCTTAAGCAGGGATCGCTGCCTTTTTCTAAAGTTAATCTAGCTTCTAAAGCCTTTTAGAGCCATCTTGACCTGTCATTCTGAAAAATTCAAGGAGGATTTAGAAGCTAGAGAAACAAAATGAAAGGGAAAATGTGAGAGATAGGTGTTGATATGAGAGAGAAAATGCACTTAGAGTAACCAGTTTAAATAAAAATTTAAAAGAAAGTTACCAGTATTTTGACACTGGGAATGTTAAAGTTTAATGGGAGTATGCTTTGTCTAAGGATTTAGTATTTAAATCTGCATTCCCTTTTGGAAATATGGCATATTTGTTAAGATTTGCGGTTGAGAAATTGTAATCAAACAGTTGTAAGCAGTAGCTTCACTTGCAAATCCGTCTAAATAAAGAGATAAAACTAATTCAGAGAAAATTTTGGTGGTTCTAAAGACTTTCTAAAGTTTGGATTGATACGGCATTTATGATTCTTTATAAAAACACCTGTAATTGCTCCCTATATTCTAGTATATTACTTGTAGATACAGTATGGCAAATAATATTTAAATAGATATTTTATTTAATAAAGATATGCCTGACTTCTGTGAAAAGTTTTATTAGTTTTCATTACTAAGGTACAGGGGCCATCTTGACTTAATTTTTTTTCTCCCTTCTTTACTCTAGAAGAGTATTTTACAAAAATTAGATTTCATTTTTAAAGACTAAATGGTTATAGGTTGATTCACCTCTTCTCCCTTGTAGATCTGTTATTGTTCCTTGCACAGCACATAGGTATTTCTTGGATTTAAAATGTCATCTGGATTAAAAACAGTGCCATTTAAATTTAAGCCCATGGGAAGGATCCTTTGTTTTTGTCCTATCAATTTTCAAAACTGATAAATGCAAATTAAATAGTCATAGAATTATGATACTAAGAAAAGATTATTGAGCATTATCCTATGTTCTGCTGGGCAACAGATTAAGCCATCTTCTGGAAAAAATAAACTCAATTGTCATAATTTATAATATATAGAGTAATGAAATTGTCTAATGTATTGTACAAACATAGCTTAGTACATTTTAAAATGAGAGATTTTATCCATAAATTGGCCTTCCAAATTTGTAATATACATATCTTTATAATACTTACTTTTGTATTTTAATAGATTCCTCCTGTATGGAAAAACTACTTTCAAAAGATTGGAAGGAAAAAATGGAAAGACTAAATACAAGTGAACTTCTTGGAGAAATTAAAGGTACAACATATAAAATAATGAATATATCAATGCACAAATGTTATTTTGTATGATGATATATTTGCTAATTTTCTGTAACACTAAATTCTTACCTCAAGCATTTGGATTATAGACGAGAGAGTAAATGTATAATATGTCTCGGAAATTTTCTTCTTTGTAATGTTTACAGAATGAAATTTCTGCCCACCATTGGTATGAATCCGTGGACATATGACTTATAGGTTATATTTTCTAATAAATTTACTAAAAGCATGAGAAAGGAAAACAGTTATGTCAAAAAAGGAGAACAGTTTAAAAGATATTCTTAGTTCTTCCTCTTGAAATCATAATAGCTTAATTTGTGAGTCCAGATTGTTGACTTGAATTTCTTCAGATTAGAAAACCTTCCCTGTACCACCTTTTAATAAAAAGCATATAGAATATATTGTGTGTAATAATTTATGGGTGGGTTCTGAGTCCTGGGTACTTCAGATCCTTTCCACATTGATTTTGTCACTTACTGGATGAATGGACTTTGAGGAAACCACTGAAGTTTTCTACATTTCATATTTATTATCTCTAAAATGAAAGTGGTAACATACTTAATAGGCCCCATAAGAGAGTTAATACATTCAAAATGCTTGGAAACACAGTACCTGATGACACTTGAGAAAGTACCCATGAGTATAAGTTGTGGTAATTGTTAATATGCCCAGAGGAACTTTGAGTAATCTCAAATATTTCATAGAATTTATCATTTCATAATCTTGGACTCAGATGAGAATAAATATCTTAATTTTTAATATCTGTGCTTGATGTTATTATTTTAAATATCTTAAAATGTAATTAATCCCAATCTACTACAGTATTAAATTACTGTTTTAGCTGGAGCGTTATACTTGCCTAAGCAAATGCTTATTGTTTTATTTTTAGAGATGTAGTACTGTATTCCTAGTTTTTTGTTTCATGATTAAAACTCATGGTCATTCAGTTAGTCATCCCTTATACACAAATAGTCATAACTTAAACTTTCACTTAAACTTAATTATATTAGTTTTTTGAATTTATCTAACAACCTTAGGGGAATTTTTCCTGTTGGTTGTGGATAATATCCCTGTTAAATTGACAATTTAGCAATAAGTATCTGATGAAACAGTTGTTTTGGATTTACTACCAGAAATTGCCTAATGTTCAAGTGCGTTATGTTGAACTCAAATGAAGACAAAAGGAAGTCATCTTTTTTCCCAATGGATAATTAATAACTCCTTTCATAAACTAATACAGTATCAAAATCAAGTGGAAGTTGAATATTATTTTGAGTTTCCCTGCTTCTGTTTTCTACTCATAAAGGCCACGTGCTATTTTGGAAAAAAGAGAAACTCAACTTATAACTGACGGGCTGAAAGAAAGTCATTAGTGACATATTCTCTATCCAGCTGCAATAACATGGGGTGTGCTACTTTGCACGTCATTCTGTGTTTTCTTCTCTTTCCAAAGTCACTGGTTTTATAACAGTGAGAACAGAAATGGTTTATGCAAAGGCAAGCTTTTGCCAGCATGAATGATGGGGATCTTGTTTCCTTTTAGTAATGTGGAAGCTAACATTTTATTATGTTATGACTCAACATCGAGTTTTATACATCAGGGTAACTTTTCCCTCTGCATTTCATTTTTCTTTAATTCTAATTTAATTCTAATTCTAAATTTAAAATAAAAAAGTACAAGTCTTAGATACTCAAAATGTATAAACTTCAAAAGTTAAACACATGCAAAATTAGACTTTTCAAATTCTTTGACTTTTGTGCCTAGGTTCTTTATGTGATGTGTGAACTTTCATTTATGTGCTATTCTGAGTTTTATGACCATAAAAAATAATACTCTCACTGAATTTCTCATTTGATTTGCTATGCATCTTTGCATCTTCTTACATTTTAATATTTTGTTACTATATACATCATACATAAATTATACCGATATTATATCAACTTAAAATGAAAAAGAATTTAAAGTGGTATTGAAATAGTTTAACTACTGCTGAAACTCAATATACATTTTTATTCTAGGTCGAATCAAGTCAGTTATTATCCACATGAACTCGTTATCATTATTCTGAAGTTATAAAGTGATCTAGACTATGTGGATAATCAGTATTTAATATTATATCCCAAACACTGTATATTGTAATAGGATTTCTTTTCCTCTGATTACAAAATTAATACATATACATTTGTAAGAAACAGATAAAAACACTAAAAAGAATTGTGCTTTAATGCTAGCTGTGTCATAAATCCTTTTTAATTTAACTTACGTATATGTACGTTAATTTTTCCCCATAAGCTTAGTATCATACGTTACTATTCTTCTGTAATCTGTTTTGCCCCTTAATGCTATATTGTGAATTACCTTGTGATTATGTAATCTTGTAGAATATTTTTCCTCGCAGAAAACATGACATAAAGTGAGGTTTCCCTAATTTAATTGAGTCTTTTATTCAACATTTAGGTTGTTTTTAAATTGTTTGTCAGAATGAAAGTCACCTTGAACACAGAGAGTATCTTATTAAGACTTTTCAGTTAGTTAGTGGTTATTTTCTTAGGATATACTCTTAAAAGTGAAGTTCCAGAGCCAAAGAGTATTCTTTTAAGACTTTTGATTTTTACTATCTCTTATCCTACAGGAAGAGTGTAGCATTTTATGTTCTCTCTGGCAGTATCTGCAAATGCTTAGCCCTCGGTAGTGAATGTTCCTTTAAAAATTTCTTTCCAGAGCAGAAACAACTTATCATTGCTAACTTAATGTGAATTTTCCTTATTATTTGTGAGAATGAAGATTATACATAGATTTATTTGATGTTAAATATCTTTTTCTTTGTGAACTGTCTATGTATCTTCGTTGCCCATTTTTCCTTTAAATGACTTGACTAGTTTTTACTGGTTTGTAAAAACTTACTGTATATATTAATGGTATTAAATTTTGTCATTTGTTTTATTTTATGGTTTTGTTGTCAGTCTTTCCGTAACTTTTAAAAGATTTTCTGTTGAGAGTTTGTTTAGAAAGAGCTTTCTTATCCTGAAATTAAGTCAGATTCTACTGTATTTTCTTTCAACTGCATGACTGTACTTTTAAATATTTAACTCTCCCTAATTCTTCTTGAATATATTTTAATGAATACTGTCAATTTAGAGATATTAATTTTTTCAGCAGTTAAACAAATATCTCCGTATTGATTTTTAAATCCATCCTATTCCTTCTCACATACAGTAACAACTCTTACTACATTTTGATTGTGTATTTAGAACTATTTCTCAGTTTGAGTCTATTTCATTGAACTTTCTATTCAAATTTTTACTGAGACTATGTGATATTAGTCACTATCACTTTATAATACTTTTCATAATTTTAAACATGGTATTTTTATACTTTTTCAAAAAGTTATCTTAATTTATTTTGTAAATTATAAGTTAAAATCTCAAAGTGATGTTTTAAAAGATTATTTTTGTTTAAAACTATTGCCTGGATTGACATCTTTATAATATTGAGCATTTACATTTACAATTATTTATTCAAGTCTTATATGTCACTCAACAGTATTTAATTTTTAAAATGCAGATTCTATACATTTTCTTTGGTGTTTTCTTTATACTTTAATGTTTTTGTTTTCCCTTGTGAACGTGATAGTCTTTATTCTGCTTACTTTTGTTAATGTTTTTAGGGATGTTAGTGCATTTTGCTTATTTTTCTACTTCACTTATAATTTTTAAAATTATTGAATATAGTAGGTCTAGTCATGTTGCAGATATGTGTGTTTCTTTGTCTTCCTCTACTACTAATACGATACCTATAATATCAAGAATAGTATTAAGCATAGAAGTAAAACCAAATATTTTAGCTCAGTTTTTAGTTTTTGGTATTGTTTTTAATATTTCACAGTAAGTATTTTGTTGACTATTGATTTAAGCTATTTACCATTTAAAAATATTTTAGTCTATGAAAAATTTTTGTGAGAAACGGCCTTTTTATAGTATAACTTATTGGTTTCTATTTTTAAAAATTTATTATAGAAATAAACCTGATTCATCATGGAGTAGTTTTGTTTTAATGTATTACCTAATTTTATTTGCTCACATTGCAATTGTTATTCTTGCATCTATAATTACAAATAAACTTTTGTTTTTCTTTATTTTTACTGTCTTTATGAATTTTTAGTTTCAGAGTTTACAGTGGAGTTATATAACTCTTCCTCATTTTCTGGAGAATGCAAAATATTAAATAGATAATGTGTGAAATGTTTATTTCTTGAAATTATGAAGAATATATTTATACCACATTTAGGTCTAGAGTTTTTTTTTGAGATTTTTAAAAACTTTTTCTATATCTCTTTAGATCATTTTTCCATAAAATATTTTTTCTAGAAAATTATATACCTTATTATAATGTTAGCATTAATTTAATATGCAGTAGCCCTTATTTTAAATCTTCTGTGTAATCGCTGTTATATGATTTTAAATTTTGAACACTTGTATTTTTTTCCCTTTTGTCCTTTACTTGACATTGGTTTTTCTATTTATTAACTGTGCATTCCCCAAAAATCCAGTTTTTGGATTTATGTGTCAGTTCTGCTACTTTGCAATACGCCAATTAATTAATATTGTGTTTACCCTTATTAACTTGCCTTGTTTTCCTTATAATTTTTCTTTTGTTTTTTAATATCCTCTATTCCCTGATTGACTATTTCCTTTAAAATATTTCAATTTAATAATAAAGTTACAAAATTTTGATCATAAATGTTTCTAGAAATAACCTTATTCCCCTCATAACTATGCTTTAGAAATTTCATTACCATTATTTTCTAAATTTTCAGCATTTACACTATCTTCTAAGTGTTCTATGCCTACATACCATTCTTATGTTTTTATCTTCTTTTCATAGGTGTAATGAAATTGGGAGAGGGAGAAAACATAATCTATCATTACCATTGGAAAATTCTATGTGGTGGAGTGAGAGTAGTATGGGCAATAGTATGCATAAGAACAGGTTTTAAAAATAGATCACAAACCATAATAAAACCTTATCCTTACATAATGAAGAAACAATAAAGTAATGATGTCCTTTTTAGATTTCACTTAAATTGTAATTTCACATAAAATTTGTATTATCTACATGAAGTAAATGTTTCTAAAACCCCCAGGAGTTGGATTAGTTTGAAAAACACTGAATCAAATTTTTCAGTGAGTCTGTGTTTTATCTAATATTTTATTGTCTATATTTAAGGTGTTCAACAAGATGCATATACATGTGTAATAGTGAAATGATTACTATAGTCAAACAAATTAACATATCCATATATGTAGTTATTTTTTCCTGTGTTAAGAACACTTGACATCTTAGCAAATTTCCAGTTAATGTAATTTTATTAATTGTAGTCTTCATGCTAGATTTCTAGACATATTTATCCTCTACATCTTTAACTTTATTCCTTCTGACCTATCACTCCTTCTCTGTGCCCCTGGTAAATACCATTCTTAATATTTAAAGAGAAAATTCCATCTGCATCACCCTCTTTTTTTTTCCATAGGTGGCCTCCTTTCTCTAAGCAGTATTAGTTGGTTTATAGACTACTATAGTTATAAATTTAATAGCAGCACTCTCAAATCAGGTTCCAAACCAGGCTAACATGGATAAAAAAAAAAAAACTTTGGAATTAAAGGTGGCACAAAATATGTAGACATTTGCTTTGGCCTGGAGTATTGTGTCCCAGTCAAGGTACCAGAGTTTTAAGGGATTTCTTGCCATCTTAGTTACTTTTTCCATTACTGAGACAAAATACCTGACACCCAAAGTTGAAGGAGGAAAGGCTAATTGTAGCTTACAGTTTGTAGAGATCTCGGTTCATAATTGGTAGGCCCCCAAGCAGGCATGGAAGTGGACCATCACAGAGGAGAAACAGTTTGTGGTGGGCAGAAGGCAGCAAAGCAAGGAAGCAGTAAAGCAGCAGCTAGTGAGTGACAGCATTCCTCTTTCTGTCCCTTGTATTCTATCCATGCTACAGACCCTAGGTGCAGGTAGCACTCACACCCATAGTAGACCTTTCCAGTATCCACACTCAGAGCTGTGCCAAATCAATCAGTGGACTAATCTAGTAATCATACCCCCTTGAGCCCAGTGTCAGACACTCCAGATTCAGTCACTTCTGAAAAGCCCCATCTGTGACCACATGAGGTTTTGAGGGGACATCTAGACACAAGCCATAACACCTGACAACTTAGAATTCGTCAAAATGACTGAAACCGTTAAGAGTCTTGCTCATTTAAAATGAATAAAGTCTTAGAGAACTTTGTCTAGTACATGTTAGCTAGTTTGAGTTTTGTTAGAAGAGGATATATTTGTTTTGTTTTGTTTTAGGGAATTAAAGTAACAGGGAACTTGTTTTGTTTTGTTTTAAGTAGTTTTCCTATGTGGGCCAGGCTAGGCTTGAACTCACTATGTAGCCCAGCCTGGCCTCAAACTTGTAGTGTTCATCTTGCCTCAGCCTCCCTAGTGCTGTGATTATAGGCGTGTACCACCACATTTGGTTGAAATTGTTTTTAACAAACAAAAGTACTTCAGAAGAACTTATTCCTATGTAACATTGATAAGGTTGAACTACTTTAATAATGCCTCAGATGTAGTAGTGTTCAGTAAATATCTTTTGAGTGAATGAGTGGATGGGTGAAAGGTCATGGTGATTCACACCCATATTCCCAGTACTCTTAGAGGCTGAGGCAGGTGGACCTCAAGTTTGAACTCAACATCAGCAATTTAGCAACTTAGCCAAATCCTATCTAAAACAAAAACCAAAAAATAAAAACATGCTGGGGGGGCAGTTCAGTACAAAGACTCTGGATTCAATGCTCAGTGACACACACACACACACACATACACACAAAATTAATAAAATAAAATCAATAAAAATCTGACTTTGAAAATTTTAAAGTGAGATATTGTAGAGGGTATTCTACCCTGGTGGCATATTATCTTCATGACCTCCTAATGTTGATCCCAAATTAATAGTTAAGTTTATCATATTTTATTAATGACAAAATTCATTTTAAAATATTGACTATTTTCTGTCAATAAGTAATATGGCAATAAATCTTGTAAGATTCTTTATTGTTGACAAAGTAAACACAGTTTTAAAATATCTACAATATTTCATTTGATTTTTATATTAATCCAGTTAGGAAAATTATTATATTGATTTTACAAATGAATAAAATAAACTAAGAGAATTAAGTTGTTCAGGATTACTTAGAAAGTTGTGGAAGTATAGTTTGATTTCTGTCTCTAAAGCCTCTGCTTTGTACAATACAGAATACTGTAGTTCTCAAATTCTCCAATGGGAGCAAGAGGAAGACAGATCCTGGGCTCTTTCTCCTGAAACACACAAACTAAAATGACTCCACATTTACCCTTTTCAGTATAAATGAGGCAGTATGGCAAAGTAGGGGTGGATATAGGCAGCACAGTTTCTCTCTGTATAGTATTTATCCTGACCTTTCCTAGAATGAGAGGGTGGTGGAGAAATATGGCAGGAAGATATAAGATCAGGTAGGATCTGTAACTCATCTGTATCTGTGTTTGTGAGTTGTACCTAAGGAGTGAAGATACCAGGAGAGTTATGCTTATGAGACACCTCAAATGCAGTGGTGACAAATTTAATGATGTCACAATCGAAGAATTCATTCTATGCCACAGTGGATGGTTCTAACCTTCTGTAGTTCAGATGAGGGAATTTTAGCTTCTCTTTTTGGCACACACGCCCCTCTTTGCTGTGACTGGCATCTCGCTGGGTGTGAAGGCGCCTCCCTGGGATGTATGCCAGGGAAGCAGTAATGTTGGTTGTTTGAGTTAACACAAACTGTTTGTGCTCATGTTTGTCAAACACACAGATGAGAAGAAACACAGAAAAGTAATTATGTGATAGGAACCAAATGAGGAAAATAATATTTTTTTTCTTGGTCATTATGGTTAAATATTTCAGTATCTACATCTAGGGACTAAGGTAGATACTGTGATCAGAAAAGTGACTAAATAAATATTTTTAAAATGAATATTTTCCAAATGATTCCCAGCATTTTCAGAGCCATTGCTCAAACACAGTTACTTGTTACAGTAATTCAACTGATATATCTGAGGGGTTTACTTCTACAGCCTAAATTCTGTTATTATAATTCACTGTTAAAGACTGAAAGCCTTACTGTTACTTTGTTAGAGATGTTACTCGAAGTAAAATTAAGAACTGCATTACATCAATAATACAAACATACCATGATTGTACTTGATATAAATACTGAATTTAAAATGTGAATTTATTTTAATACTGCTATGAAGGGCCCCGGAAGGTCTGGCTTCATTTTTAGTTTTGATTGCCAACATAAATCTTCAGAGGAGAGCACAGAAACCCAAAAGTGTTTTTTCCCCTCACCCCAGTGCATAATAGATCTTTGAAGATCAAGCAGTGTAGGTCATTCTTGAAGTAATTTAAACAGTGCTGTTATCACCAAAGTGTCAGAATGAATCTAATATAGCATTCCCATACAATTAGTGTTCTGTATCACGATACTATCTTAAATGCCAGTTCTCTAAATTTGTTTATTCTTATAGTAAAATCCTAAATGGTATCTAAGTACTTTGATTACTTATTCCCTACATTGCCTTTTATACAGAATATTTTTTGTTTTATTTATTTTTTTAAGAATGATAATTCACAGAGACTACTGTTTTTGTTTTAAGCAATCACAGGACCAGAGTGGTTTTACAAGATCTGTGACTGTATACTTTGCATATTCACACATAAGTTTACAGCAGTTTATTCATCTCAGGAAATTTTTTAAAAGTTGGGAATACTTAGAGGCAAATCATCTGTCACTTTTCAACTTCAATAAAACCAGCAAAGTTCACAATACCTGGTGATTTTTGCTGTCTAAAATAAAGGGTTCAAGCAGTAACCTATGAATGTTTAGTTTCAGGTATTTCGAAGACTTTATATTGTCATTTAAAACAAGTATTATTTTGTTCTAGAACCAGCTTGTGAATGAGAATGAAAATACAACTGTTATTATTCTCATTTGCCCTTTTGTATGAAATAATCTAGTAGATTATTTGCTACTATTTTCTGTGCATATATGTGTACAAAACTTCAGAGACTATCTGGAGCCATAGACGTTCAAAAAACTAGAGCCGAAAGCACTTTGCATACCTCATAATCCAATTTCTTATTTTCCTGGACTCACATGTCCAGTAAAGCTGTTGCTGTAAATGGCATAGTAAGTTACTAAGGTAGAAACTTAATAGTCTCATGAAATAGTTTGGCCAATTTCACATTAGTTTTTAGATTGTCTTATAATTGATAGTGAATAATTATTGTAGGATTCATGGACTCCTACAATAATTTTTGCTAACCACAAATACAAACTATATACATATAATATATATATAACACAATGTATATATAATATATATAATACAATATGTATATTATATATATGTAATCAACAGAACAACACCCACAGTTTTTTAATTATGCCACTTCGTATGAATGCAGACATTTGAGAGCTCTCCTTTGTACTCTGTTATAATAAACATCTTTTATTTCTTTTGAAGTCTGTGTGATATACATACAAGCAATTAAAACCTACCCCCACTTGGGGTTGGAGACCCAAGGTCTCCCTAATTAAAATTCAAACAAAAGCTACCACAAAAATTCCTACTATATGATTAAGTTCTAAAGTATTATGATACATTAGAATCATTGTTAACTGTTGGGATTAAAAGAAATCGATATGTTACAGAAAAGATCAGATGAATCTAATTAGTGAAATCAGTGTTTATATAAAAGAAAATATTGAAGTTTAATAACAGGTTCTGGTTATAAATATAACACTGGCTAAAACTGTCCTTTGTTGTTGTTACTTTGACCACATAATCATATTTTAAATTCACTGAATAAGAATCTGAAACTTCTTTTATGTAATTAATTATTATAATTAAAAACATAAAACTTTAAAATCTTTCCGACTTTCAAACATTTCAATTATAAAATGTTATTATATGTAAAAATAGACACAAATTATAAAATATTCCTGTCGATTCCATTTTAAAAATGCTAATTTTAGCAATAGTTATATCCTAGAGTGGGAAAGGAGGCACAATTGGCTAAAAATAAAAATATCCAAAATATTCTTATACAATTATGATTGTATTAAATATATATTAGTCCTTTTGGTGATATAACAAAATAAAACAGCATTTTGATATAATATGAAAACAAGATATTTCATTCTTTTCTTCTTGATCGCTATGGTAAAAATAAACATAACCAGCATGGAGAAGAAAAAGTATTACTAATTGCAGCCTAGATTTTAAGTAAAATGAAGGTCATTAACAATTTCCTGGAAGCCATTCAGATTGCTTACCAGGAAATGGTAGCTAGCAGGACATCTGTGATCCTCCTGTGTGGAATTAGTGGAAACATACTGGAGCTTTAATGATGTGCATTAGATTTAGCCTGCTGAGGAAACCTTTCTCTATCAAAGCAAGTTGTATTCTTTGAACACACAGTTTTACTGAAATACTTGCATACAACCCCAGAAATGGAAATAGTCATTAACATTCATACATCTATTCATAATTTAATACACACCTGTAGATTGCAGTGTGACTCATAGTGGAATGAGGGATGTCAGGGTTACAGAACAATAGGATCTGGGAGTGAAATGTGTTTGAGTCAACTGAAAGACACTTGTAATGATTATTTTCACAATTTTGGGTGGCAAATTGAATGCCATTTTTAGTAGCATTTTCCTATCACCATAAAAAATGAGGAAAGCTGAGTGTTAAGTGAAAATGTCTCCCGAGACATAAATTTAAATCTGATTTACTTTGCCTTATGGCAGAAGAAATAGTATTACTGACTTAGAGACTTTTACACGAGCTTCTCTGTATTATCTGAATGATTGGTTGGCTTAATGAGGATTAGAATCTCTGAAACTATTAAGTGTGACAGAGTGAAATTGAGAAGAGTATATGTACTTATTAATTTGTGATGTAAATTATATACACACAGAAAATTGCTTGTAGATTGTGAGTGGTATTAGGAACAAAAGTATTTGGTTTTGTGCCACCAACAAGGACCAGGACCCATCCAACACCACTTGTACTGCAAATTATTTCATAGGAAATGATTAGACATGTGTAAGATTGAGAAGACGATCTAATGGCCCAAGAAACTGGTATTAGCACACATGTCATCTGCAATGTAGTTCATGTTGCCATTGTAAGTTGAAGCAAAAATGATTTTCAATTTGTTGATAATTAAAACATTTTAAAGATGTTCAGCCTTATGAACACTAACCTGGTCAAGTTCATTATCATCTTATTATAGCAGATAGGTTAGCTATTGTATCCCTCCCAAGCCACTGTATTGTTAAATCACCTTGTTTAAGTACAGGTTGAATTGTTTTACCCAAAATTTTAAGAGATTTTCCACATAACTTTGCCTATGATATTTTATTATGGTGGTGGCAAATATTTAAAACTCTTTGTGCTACTATGGGATAGTCTCATGTAACATTCCTGAATACAAACTTCGTATAATTTTTTAATATAATGGTGATAGGTGAAATGTACTGTATATATATATTTATTTGAAAGTTATACAGAAGATGTTAATAAATACAAAATAGTAGAACTATGTTTTAAAACGAACCAGTATTAATTAGTTGTATTTCACTTTAGCCTCTTTTTTTTTGGCACTGGGGATTAAACCTAGGGCCTTTTGCATGGAGGTATGGAAGGTGAAAGCTGTACCACTGAGCCACATCCCCAGCCCAACTTTAATCTCTTTTGAATAAATACATATAGCTTTAAATTATACATTTGTGCTGGTATTTTTGTATAACTGATTCTTGGAAGAAAACTACATTGAACAGTCTTACTATTGTGTTATTTATGTCCTAAGGAACAATCTCTTTAGAACCCTACATGTGAGGATATTCTCTGGGTATTTCCTTAGTCCAGAAGCAGCTCTTGGCCAAATTCTCAGCGGGTAGCTATAGCATGTAAAAAACTGGTCCATAGTACTAGACCTCCCACACTAAGCATTTAGGTCATTTGTCTGAATTTTTTAAAAAATGCCAGCCTAACCACTTAATAAAGTATGTGTATTTTCATCCAAATGATGTTTTTTATGAATAAGGACCTTGAAATAAGCATAAATTGTACATTATTCTCTACATTTTTAAATGTGTTGCTACCATTGGTAATTACCACTGAGTGCATATTTAATGCACTGAGGAAATTTGATGCAATTATTCCGTTTATTTGTGATTCCCCTTCATTTCAAATGTCTGCACTAAACTATTGAAAAAGAAAACTAGAGAGAATTTAGGTCATTTAAAAAATGCAGTCATTTTCGGAACTCTGGAAGTAAACTTCTATTGTACTAACCAAGATAAAATTAATATGGGCCAGACACTGTAAAGGAGAGGGTTCCAAAGTTTAGGTGATTTAAAATAAAATTATCTTTTAAATATAACCTTAAAGAGGATGCAACAATTGCAAAGCTGCCTTCTTATGGAAGTCAATGAGAGATGAGTATCACTGTAATCAAAATTTAGCTAGTTTAACTTCAGAGAAATTATTTTTCCTTGAGCTTCTTTTCAGCACTTAGGAGTTGATTATACCTGGAAATGGATTGAATAGACACAAGTTGGTAGCTCTTAGAAAGTCTGCACAAAATGACAGGAACTGCAGAGAAAAGGTCTAAGTCTGTCTTTCTTCTCTGAGTGCCTAGCTCAAGAAATTTGGATACTGAAAATGATCTCTGATGCTGAAAGAGTCTGAAAATAAGAAAAGTGCAAGAGAAGTACAGCTTTTGTAGGTCTACTTTTTATTTTCTTCTTTGATCATAAACTAGTAAGAAAAATACACATGTTTCACAGAAATGATTCGATATCATTAAAATGATTTGGTCAGAAAATAGAGTAAGGCAGAAAAATACAGGTTAAATGGGAAGGAGGAACCCCATTTTGTTCAGTAGGTGTTATCTAGTGTTTGTTCCTTTTCAACTGTTCATTATTCAAGTTTTAATAATATTCTTAAGTATCTGATCAGGTGTAAAATAAGATCTACTCCATGTCTTTAAAAAATTTTTTTTCATATAATAGTAATTAGAGACTTGTGTTATTAGACTTAAAGCAAAGAGTTACTTTCCTATTAACATTTGTTTAAGTAGGCTTCCATCACAACAGGTGCACAATTATTTTTATGAGTAAAATATTATCAGCCTTCAAAATTAGCCAGGGCAATATGCAGGTTGTCTGATTAAATAATCAGAGCTGATACTTAAAATACATTTGATTTCTACAGGAATTTTAAAATGGTAAGTCCCAGTCTCTTATTCTGATGTGCAGAGGGAGTTGCAATTGTTTGTAACATGGAAATAGTAGCTTGTATTGTAATTAGTTTGACATAATTCATGTAATTCAATTGACATAAGACAAATCTTAAAAAGATAATATTAGGTTATTACTTTTGACCTAATATTTAAATCTGCAATTAAATAGTATTATGTTCCATATTAAATCAAATAAGTGACCCTTTCCCTTTGGAGACTATTTGCAATTAAAAGGCACTTCAATTTAGAAGATTAAAATCCATTGTATGCTTGTTTAAATTTACTTTCTGTGGGTAGAAATGATAAAAAATAAATATTTTAGTTCATAAAATGTGTGGATCATAGATACCCAAAGTCACTTATGAACAATAAAGTCTCTCAAATGTTAAAAAGCAAACAAAACCCCAAACCGCTGCCCCCACTTCCACAATTGAATTGAACAGGAAGCTTACCATGTTTTATAAGTGCTACAACAGTGCAGCTGTTAAAAATCAATTACAGGCAGGTAACTGTTTGTTTTCATAGCCAAATCTGTTTGTCAATCAGGGGAATGCAATGAATCAGAAGCAGGGATCTCAAATACAAACCACAGAGTAAGGCAGCGCATCTGGAATGGGTCCAAGCCACAAGAATTAGGGAAGGCGTATAGATGGAATCAAATCCATACGTGTGCACACAGCTCCTGTCTTTGACCATACTTCTTTAATACACTCAGAAGTAGATATTATTGGAGAAAAATGTTAGTTTTCTATCAAGATCAGTCTGATTGTAAGGTTCGTTCAAAACTGTGTGGTTACTTATTAAAAAGGGAGTGTGAAAGAAATTTATGGATCTTTACAAGACATGTCTAGTACTGTATTATTCATAAACAGTCTCCCTAAATGAAAATTTTATTCTTCATTGTGAAAGTGCATAGAAATATACCTTTGACTATATCCAAAACAGGTAGATTTTTACTACTTTGAAATTCATTTACAGCAATTTCCAGCATATATGGGTATTTATGAAAAAAATGTGTTTTATCTGGACTCAGGAGTACATTTTTGCTGCAGTTAGTCAAACCACCTCTACTGTTCAAATATGCAGCTGTTGTGCTCAGGTTGCAGGATATCAAGAGACAGTAGAATATACAAAGATTCCTTTACATACGTTTATATAGCTAGAAGTTTTTCCATGCTGAGGTGTGGGAAAATCAATGGAGACCCTGAAGTTTAAGTTGGTAACATCAAGGGAGCATAAATAGAAGTTTATTAAAAAAGCTAAAGAAAATGAAATGGGCACGACCATGCTGTGGTTTTGCTTAAACACAGGCTTTCACATCCATTGAGAGGCCTGGGTTTCTTTTTAACCGGTTACTGAAAGGAGCTCTTTTATTTTTCCAGCTTTAGTTTAGTGCCAATAGGCATTTGCCTCGAAGCACGGTGCTGTTCTCTAACCCTCACTGTTGACTGTGTATTTCTCAGCCATGGCTATCATGGTTTAGGATTGCCCTCTCAGATGAATATTGGAAAGCATTTTACGGGAATACTTGCTCTTTGTCCCGGATTTGTCTGTATGCTATTCATTTTCTGTGCTATGAAGAAGAGGAGGTGATCACCACTACTTCATATGGTGTTTTGTACCTGATCCATGTTTTAAATGTTTGCAGAAGCTCATCTAAGATGCCATCAGAATTACTGATGAACGAACAAATGAATAACAGGTGAAGAATGAGGTGCAATGAAATACTAGAAGAAGTAATTTTTCTCTGAAAAGGAGAATTTGCTTAAGGTTCACTGTGAGGAGATTTTCTGTGTTGTATTTCATAAAGGAAGCAGGTGATAAGACCAGGGAAAAATACTACCCTTTTCCCCTTCATGATGAACTGATTCGTATTGTGGTTAACACTGTAAAAAGTTTTCTTATTGGAATCTTAATCTGAGCTCAGGAAGTGATCTTTAAAATGCATCCATCCTCTATTTTCAGAAAGGAATACATTTGTAGAATTTTAGTTAATCTATCAGGTATTTTTTGGAGTGCTTATTATTTGCCCACCATTCTGTTAAGCTAAGCTGGGTTTACGTTAGTTCATACTTCCTACCACTCAGACATGAAAAGCTTCTGTTTTTAAAGACCTATTGAAAAGTAACAGAGAAGGATTCTGACAACACTTGATCTTAGCCAAAAGGCCGAGAAGCGATTGAAGGATTCTGACAAAAGCAAGAATATTCACTGAGCAAATACTGTACACAACATTGGTTTTGTATATGTTATTTCTCTTCTCAAGTCAATACCACAAGGTGGAATCATTATCTTCCTATTACAAAAAAAAAAAAAAAAAAAAAAAAAAAAAAAAAAAAAAAAAAAAAAAAAAAAAAAAAAAAAAAAAAAAAAAAAAAAAAAAAAAAAAAAAAAAAAAAAAAAAAAAAAAAAAAAAAAAAAAAAAAAAAGAGACAACACAGGCTTAGGAAAAATTAAATAATTTTCTCAAGACACCAAGATAATTGTGGTCAGGACAGAGTGCAAATCAAAGACTATATGATACCATAGCTCACTCCCTTTCCATCCAAACGTCCTGACATTTACCTGAAGATACTGGTATATTTCTCCTAACGCACTTTCCAAATCTCTCATACTATTCTTTGAGCTAAGCAATCAGAAAAACAGAAACCAAGCCAAACAAAACAATGGTTACCATTCTCAAGAAAAGAATGTTGTACTATTAACTGTAAAATTTACTTTCTTTTGAGAATTATAGGACATTTTCCCACTTTTTAGTATCCAATTTTTCTTTCTTTCTTCTGCTCTAAATTTTCCCTTTACTATTAATTTAAATTTCCCAGGTTTGAGAATCTTACTTATCCTTTAATGTATCTTGAGTTTTCTAATTTACTATTAAGGACTATTTCACACTATTCTGACTTTCTAGGATTATCTGGTCTGCAATTTAGCAGTGAATCATCTCTGGCTATTAGATAGTTGACAGGTTGCCTGGGTATGTCAAGAGAGTAATTATAGAACATTGCTTTAGAAACTCTGGATGCTTTAGAAACTCTGGATGCTGACTAGACTTTTGGCATTCTTACATTTCTAGCACAGTGGCATATATATCTCTGTGTTTCCTGCAAAAACTTATGAACCATGAAAATAATTTTAATAATAAATTGTACTGTGGTTAATTATTGAATTAAAACTATGAGAAACAGTTAAAGGGAGATTGTCATCACTAACAATAACCTCTTTTTAAAATTATGCCCATACTGAAATCTGTTAATCATTTAATTCTGGATGTCTTTCTATTTATTCTTTAATTTTCTGGGATCCTTCATGATATTTGAAAAATCAGTTTTGTTCACTTTCGCTCATCATAACAATGAAATAGCTGGCATTCATGAAATGACAAGTGTTTTTAATTTGGGGGTGTGTATATCATCAAATTTTCTTGAAGAAATGCCACTTAAAAAGTTTCCAGTAGTGGACTTAGAACCATAGGTTAGACAGACACGTTAGGTCTAGCTAAAGTAATGAATGGGGATGTAAGTTAATCTCCTTTTGGAAAAAGAGGTTAGGCATTCAACACAGGCAGCACAGAGCCAGGGAGTAATGGTTATTTAAGCAGCTGAGTCATCCTAAGGGTTCAAGCAGAGAAGTCTAAGAACATAACACAGGAGAATGAAGAATGGAAGGCACCAAAAGACTTGTAGGTTAAGTGACAAAGTTAAACTCAGAGACAGGTAAAATTTGAAAGTCAAAGTTAGATGACAGAAGTAAAATTGAGAGTCAGTGCATGTGACTCAGAAGAACTGGAAAGTATACACCCAGTAATTCAGCACAGGGAAAAGGAGAGAAATAGGTTAGCACAAGTAGCATTTGAGTATGTTGTGACTCCTGATTCTAGGGTGAGATTTTCCAATCCTTGCTATCTGTTCTGTATAGTTAGAAACTGATATTTATGGATAGATAAAACGAAAAATTTTCTATGCGACTCTAAATCTGTGCTGGAGAAGTAACTAGTTGCATTTGGCTCTTCAATAAATTCATGTCAGTTTAAAGTACCCAAATTAAAGTTATTTTGTACTAAATATATTTTAAGTACTTGGTGACCATATCTGAATATTGGCTACTATATTAAATGGCAAGTATGCAGAACAGCTCCATTATCACAGAAAGCTCTTTGGATAGTGGCGTTCTATATCATTAAATTCCTAAGAGGCTGAACCTTTTGGGAAGTTCTAATGCTACAAAAATGTAGAATCTACATGTGTCTACAGCAAGACATCTCTATGGTGGTGTAAACACACCAAGAAGTAATATTATGTCAAATCTAGTGAGGGTTTTGAAAAGATTTGAATAAGAATTCTGTTAGATGAAGTTAGTTTTGAAATTGTTGCTCATTTTTTTTTATCAATTTGAGTATTATTACAGCAAATACAAACCTTTTCTCCACTGATGATGATGTAGTAAAATTCTATTAGAATGGATCATAACTTGCATTCAGAGCTTCTGAAATAATATTAAAATTATTTTTTCATATTCACGAAGTGTATCAGCTTTTGTCAGTTACTGGAAATTTCCTCATCTTCATTGATGGTTGATGAGGAAGTTGATTTGTCCATCTTTCCCTCATCAAACTGTCAACAAGACAGCTTCCTGTTTTGAATGCTATTTTTTATTGTATTTAATACACATTTTATGTGTGCATTTTTCATTGTGTTTAGTATAATTTTGTGTGTATGACTGTGTCAGACAGAGGCAAAAATGCACACAGAGAAAGGCAAACAGTAGACATGCTAAGGAAAATGCTAAAAAGGAAGTGAGTAAAGCATAAGATTCAGATCAATTTTACATGTCTATATCTGTTAATGTAAACAAACATTTTGAAGATAACGATACGCAATATTGCAACCATTGTCAAGTTTCTATCATTCTATTTTGTAAACCTATAATGTTACTGTTGTGCATTTGCTCTAGTCGTTTGTCTCTTTTGCTTTTTGTCTTTCTTATATGTATCTTTTTTCTCTTAAATAAAAAAAACAGGAAATAAAAAAACAAAGTAAATAAAACTCAGAGAAAGCAAAGAGAATAACTTGCATTTATAAATAAATATCTATCCTTTTCTCTGATATCCTAAGTTTATGCAGGTAGACTTTCTCAACATAAACTTGAAACACTTGATCATCTGCCTTTCGTATACTGCTTCAGAATCACTTAGATTTGAGGTCCAAGAATCAAGCTAACCAAAGTGACAAAAGTGCAGGACCAGTTAAGTGAGAAATTTTCACAAAGAAGATCTCAAGGTCTCTTGGGAGTCCTTTCTTTCTTTCTCTTTCTTTCTTTCTTTCTTTCTTTCTTTCTTTCTTTCTTTCTTTCTTTCTTTCTTTCTTTTTTTCTTTGCTGTAGCTTCTAGAAAAAATCATCCCTTCCCCAAATCCCTTGTCCAGAGTACTATTTTATGGCTTTGGTGTGAAAGTCCTTGAACAGACCTGGCCACTGATGTCATGAAACTAAAATGAATGTGATAGACATAGCTTTTTAGATTCAAACTAGCTCAAAACTGAATGAGCAATTCACAGAAGAGGATGTCTGCATAATGGAAATGCAAATTAAACCAACAGTGTGATATCGTTTCATATGCAACAGGTTTGCAAAACATTAAGTTCAAGGAGCAAGAATTCTAATAAACTATGAATAGGAGTATAGGGTTATACAGCTACTCTGAGAACAGGTTAGCTATATCTAACAAAGTTGAAAATGTACATATTCCATGAATTAACAACCCAATTTTTATGTATATTTATATTCTAAAGAAACTCTTTGCACATATACAGGAATGTTGTTGTAGCATTGTTTATACTAGTAGTCAAAATACAGAAGCAGTCGAATAAAGAAAAAACTACACATAGCAATATGTGTGAATTTTAAAGCATATTAATCAAAAGATTATACATTTTATACATGACACAATTTATGTAAACTGAAATCATGTACAACAATACCATAATGCTTTCATATAAACTCATATGTAATCATAGCAAAAAAATTAGCTAATCGATAAACATTGGTAACCATCAAGTTTAGAATACTAAATTTTTTTTTTTTTTAAAGCAGGTTCTGCCTCAGGAGCACAGGAAACAACTAGATAGATGTTATTTGCTATTATCCAGTATCAGAACTGCCAACTTTTCTCAAATCATCCATGGTGCTCTTTGCTTCACCAACAGAAGCTTTCAAAGTTGTCTAAACCTCTTTAAATGTCTGTTTAAAAGTATGTCTTCTGGCCTCTCCCTGACTTCCTGTAACAGGATGAGTGAGGATATGTGAGTCGTTAGATGGTTGGTTGTAAGAGTTTCTTTCCACGAATAAAAAAATTCTTTCATTAACATGGAATTTTAGAAAGCAACTTGAGGAGCCCTACAGATTTCAACCTTACATTTGTTCATTTATTTTTTCATTGACTTCAGTCATCTGGTGAATTTTTAAAAGAGGCTTTTATATGCTAGGTATTTAGAAATACAGAGATGACTAACAAATGGATCCTACCTGTAAGAATCCCATAGTCTACAACATCACACACTGATACTTATTAACGATTGTTTTTAGTTCATGCTTTTGAGAATGCTAAAGAGGAATTGATTGAAACATTATTTTTTTCTTCAAAATAAAAGGATTATATTCAAAGAAAGTGGATGATTTGTGTTTATAGATCGGTCTCGCATTTTTTCTGGTATCTCAAACTCATAACAACTAGTGTGAATATTTATGTTTCTAGTCCAGACCTCTTGAGCTTCAGATTTATATGACACATTTTCTGTTGTACATTTATACTTAAAAACTTTACATTGAGCAAGTCTAATAAGAAACTCCTAATTTTTCTCTGTTTTACTACACCTAACCCCCCCCCCCCCATCCCCCAGTAAATGGCCACACTGTCCTAGATGATCAGGTCAAAAACCTCAAAATCAAACATGATTCTTCATTATAGTATGTATTGTCCATTTGTTTTTTCCTAGGCTTTCTAAACTTGATCTGTGCTCTGGGAGTCCAGTTGTGCTTTCTTTTGGGTTGGACCAGTGGGAGGCGATGAGGAGACTTGGAGGACAGTGAGGTGTGTGTGTCTCTTTGCTCCCCAGTTGCTCCCCTCAACTCTTTTATTACCTGATTGCTGTAAGTTGGTTGTAAGGTGGCCCACTCCATACAATTCTCCAGGTTCCAGGAATCATTCTGTCTCCTGACCCTTCAGGCCTAGGTGCAGTAACAGCCTCATCCTATAACTAGCCTCTGGATACGTTATAGTTATTTTCCTTAAATGCTGCACAATATTGCAAATAAGTTATTTATTTAACTGTCCTCAAATTATCAAGTTTAAATATCCCATTACGTTGGTCCAAACCATCAGTCTCTTTTGCTTGGACTATTACAGTAGCCTGTCTTGATAACCCTGTTTCCTTTGTTACCAGTCTGTTTTCCACCTAGAAATCAGATTGATCCTTTAAAACGGTAAATTAAATCACAGCACTCCTTTATTCTTGTAATAAATATTACTCACATAAAACCTAAGTAGTATATTTTTCCAAGCATTTTTGTTGTTTTTTTGTGGTGCTGGGGATCCCATTCAGAGCTTCCTGCATTTGATGTATAACAAAATCCATCTCTCAGGTCAAAACGTTTCTAAGTAATTTTATCATTACTTGACATATCAGATTTTTTTTTCTGCTTTTTTTCCTCCCTCAAAAACAAGTTTTCTCAAAAATGTCTGAAGACACGCAGTAAAAGGCAAGAATTCCAAGCAGGGTTTATATTTTAAAGATCTTCTCACTTCATTCTTATGGCCTCCTTTAATAGTGATCTTAAAACTTTCATTGAAAATATACCATAGTTCTTGTCCTAAGCACAGAAATATGTTCATTTATTGAAGTTAGAAGGTTAATGCACCTTCCTGCCTGGAAGACAGGACAATTTCTATTTCTCCACCATAACTCACCCATATTACTTTGGGGTACTCAATTTATTTGCTGACATTAATTGAAAAAGCATTCCAGCAGCTGGGGGTCTGGACAAAATCTTTGGACTGGTTTCCAAAAGTACCTGGTGTGCCTACAGCTATGGGCAGAAGTTGAAGTCTGTCTGCTTGTTTGTTTGTATGTATGTATGTATGTATGTATGTATGTATGTATGTATGTATTTGAGCCTTGTATCTCAGGCTGGCCTTGTATTCGTGATTGTTCTGCCTCAGCTTTCTGAATTTTGGAATTACAGGCATTTGCCATCACCCTTGGCTAAATTTGAAGTTTTAGAAAAGAAAGTTTAGGAGGCAGGGGCCAAAGAGAAGGAGGGGACTCTTACAGAATATTTTTAATGTAATGTGCTTGCAACTCTTCATATGAGGTCAGGTATGGATTTACCACTTATGAGGTCATGAGTTTCCCCAAAAGCCTCAGAAATTTCAGATTTAGGATTTTTGGATTAAGAATTTTCAATGTGCACTTCATTTGTTTTTATTGTCAAGTAATACAATATCATACAGATATATAGCACATTTTATTCATTCCTTCATCAGTTGATGGACATGGATTGTTTTCCATTTTGGATTATTATGCATACTGCTTCTATGAACACTTTGGTACAAGACTTTGTGTATAAGTACAGTATTTGTTTTCATCCCTCTTAGGGTTAAATACTCATCGGTAGTAAGTCTGTGCCTAACTTTTGAGGAACTAATAGGCTGTTTTCTGAAGCACCATTTTGCATTCCTACCATCAGGGTTTCAATTTCTCTACATTCTCACTGCTTTACCTAAGAGTGAGAAAAGATATATTTAATAATATTTAGCAACAGTCTTTCTGGATAGATATTATAGATCTTATTTTATATATGGAAAAACTGGGGCTCAGAAAAAGCATAATTTGTACAAAACCTTAAAGCCTAATAAATGTTAGAGCTAGTTTCCAATCTCAGTTCTAATTTAAAACTCTCACTATTTTTCATCCTAAAATTGTATTTAGTTTTTCCAGAAATATTTTTGAGGATCATTTACATTCAGCGCATATTTGAATGTCTACCATGACTTAGTAATTACAGAAGCAGTTAACTCAGTTTATTCACAAACTATTGAGATTAGTGCCTCAGAAACATTTATGGATGGGGCAGCAATTCACAAACTTTTAGTTCTTTTTTAATGCTCTTAAAATTAATGAGGGCCTCGGAGAACTTCTGCTTTTGTGACTTGGTCTATTGACATGTATGATACTGAAATTAAAATTGAGAAAAAATTAAAATATGTGTTAATTCATTAAATACAATAAAGTGATTATTTGTTAAAATAAATACCATACTTTTACAAAAATAATAGTGGCACCGTTGCACATTTTAAAAATGTTTTTAATGTCAGTCTCAGTAGAGATGTTTAAATTCTCATGTATTCTTTTGCAGTCAATCTGTTGTAATACATTATTTTGATTGAAGTACATAAAGCAATATATATATTTAGAAAATAAAACATTTAATATATTAATAGCTTTTCCAGGTAATTGTGGATATTTTTCTTTTATTATATAAAAGAGTACACTTACTATAAAGGTTAATTGTAATTTGAATCTGAAACAATGAATTATTCATATTTTATTATATTTTATAAAAATCCATTGATCTGACTTGCACTTTGAGTGAATCTTTCAGCAGTATATGATTTTGTAATATTTTGTTTTGGTTATTTGGAAAATGTTGGATTTGTTACATGGACTTTCTAAATGTTGATATGTTTCATAATAATGTTTTAAAAGTTCTATGTATTGATGTCATATTATATCCAGCTAAATGTCATATTAAATTAATATTTGTTAATTTGAAAGCTTGGTTCTGTTATTGACAACAGACACTATCACTCCCCTAAATTGAAAAGCTTACTTTATTTCACTTTTTTGAAAAATGTATCTTAAAGTTCCACTAATCATTTTTTTGGTTTGTCATTCATTCTTTCAAATGAAAATGGTAGTCTATGGATAAAGCAGCAATTGAGATCTCAATCCCACAAGTACTTTTCTTCAAGATAGCCATTGTGTTTTGATATAAAACAGAAATATTTTATTTGTATTTCTCATTTGATTGTGCACATTATTTTATAAGGTGTACTACAAATTGACATTTAATGAAATTAATTTTTTTACTGCTTCATCAAGAATTTTTAAATGAAACTCATTGGCTTCCATGGCCACTAGTACAGTTCAGTCACACTGCCTTAATTCAGGCTAAGGGTCCAGCCGTTTCACCCAGCATCATTTCAGCACCTTTAGGACAAATGTCAATACAGTGAAAAAGACAGAAAAAGGTTGTAGTGATATTATAAAAATAGTTTCATGAATATAATCTAGGTGGTTGAGTGTGTTATGTGCATACCCTGATGGTACCCAAATCCTTTTTGGAATGTATAAAAGTTGAAAGTATTCAAATCAAATGATAGCTGTACATGTAATGCTGGTAAAGTGCAGAAACATTATCTTCCCAGAAAAGTAAATGTTTATTTTTAAAATATCTTGAATATTATGCAGTATTTGCATGATTATTTATAATGTTAAATAGAAGGAAATTAATTTCTTTAAATATCTTCTTCCCTCAGATTCTGTTCTCTTAATTTTCTTTAAGACATCACTTGTAAGGGTTGGGAGTTTGGCTCAGTGGCTTAAGCACCTGCTTGGCAGGTGTGAGGTTGTGAGTTCAATCCCTGGTGCCACAAAATGAAAAAAAATCACTTGTAGTAGTAATTATTTTATTTTAGGAAGAAGCAAGTTATTAATAATGAGTTAACCTTGAATAAGAGACATGTTTTTTAATAACTTCAAGAGTTTTACAGTATCTTTTACCAATGGGCTATAATGCAGTATCACTTTATGAGTATATAAAGAATAACATAATTTTGTCTCTTTATTCTGTCTCTGGTTATATTACTGCATATTCCAAAAAATTTATTACGTACACTGCTTTTTTGAAGACTTTTTTTCATCTTGAGATATCTGTTCTCTTACCTCCAGAATTTAGAACAATATATAGAAGCAACAGTAAATATTTGTTTAAAGAATGAATTAATTCTTTTCATTATCTTATAGGCTATTTGCATAATATTCCTAGCTCTCAGAGAATAACTTGTTTATCCATCCTTCTGCTGAGAAGCATTTGGTTTTTTCCTAGTTTCTCACTTGTAAAGTAGTAGTACAGTTGAAAGATGGATGAAGAAGAGTATTTAATGTAATATGAATAGCATGTAATGTGAATAAGACATGGAAGCATGAAAAAGAAATGGCTTTTCTGGGGAATTTGATATTTCAGTGTGTGTGCACTTGTAGTTAAGGTGGGTGAGTGCTAAAGTTGGATAATAAAAAGTGAGAGCAGGAGCTAGCTGGACAAGCAAGGGAAAGTTCAGAAAGTGCCATATGATCTAAAGTCTGGACTTTATTATGGGGGTACCATTGAAAAGGATATAACTGGAGAATGACCTAATCCTATCTACTATGCCTGAATTTCCAACTTTCAAGAAGTTGGAATAAAATGATGTATATAGTCAATGACAGTGTCTGTGATTATAGAACTGTATTAAACACTTGGAATAAATAAATCATAGTATTTCTATATTATACAACTTTTATTTTTCATTGTTAGAGGGCCAGGAGTTTGGCTCAGTGGCTTAAGGACCTGCCTGACAGGCATGAGGTTGTGAGTTCAATCCCTGGTGCCACAAAATAAATAAATAAATGAAAATAAATAAATAAAAAAAGTGATATTTTTCATTGTTAGGATAGACTCTGTAGTGGATTTTAATATAGACATTTGTGATCATAATAGCAAATATTTATGACTGCTTAGTACATGAAAGGACTATTCTAAGCACTTAGTTTATATTAACTTGTATTAATAGACTTGATCTGCTCAATACTCTGTTACTATTCCAATTTTATAAAAAATTAATATAATCAAAAATATAGCCCTAGGGAAAGGTAGAGCTTAGATTTAAAATAGGCAACCAGGCTCCCGAGTCCATGCTCCTAAATACTTCCAACTATTGCTTCTCAATCTGTTATTAAATATGAAAACATAGCAGTGAACTTACTTATAAAACTATAATAAATCAAATAGTTTGAAATTATATTTTCTTATTTATAGGATGATGCAATTTCATGTTCTTTATTTGGCATTTATTCTGGTATTTTTTGGAATATATAAGGAAATAAAAATATATTTTGTGAATTAGTGAATATGCTGGCCAAATTGACATTATTTTTAATATCATACATTATAAAGAAATTTATTTTAAAATACAGATTACTCTAAAATTAAGCAAAAATAACTGAAAAGTTTATGCTAGAAAGTATATTAATATATATTTTCCTAATGTGTATGTATATACAAGTAAATACACAATGCATATACATTCTTAGTTATTAGTAGCACAAGTGGTTTTTCCTCATGTCACCAAGACACTAGTGATCCTTATAAATATAGTCAAAATTGTTGTTTTTCTTAGAATATTAATGTTCCATGGATCCCACACTCAAATAATATTTCTAAACTTTAACTGACAACTGGAAGTATCCTTATAGACGATTTAATACAGCTCCTCATTTTATGAGAAGATAAATGAAAGCATCTGTACTTGGTAATGTAATAAAAACTAGAATCCACATCTGACTTATATACAACCTTGTAGGTAGTAAAATATCTTATACTCTAATAAATATTATTAAAGATTTAAAGATTATAACATGAGAATCATGATTTTTTTTAGTTTCTTCTTTTAAAATTTCTCTGTCATTTTCTATATGGTAACAAGCCATCACTAAATATATACTTATGTGATTTACATAGTCTTGTTTTGGGTGTTAAGTCTTTATAAATATGCATCTGAAGAGTCCCTCAGGAACTCAGTTTTCCAGTAGGTAGACCAATGATATACAAGGATTCTTGTGACTCAAAATATTCCAGTTATTAAAATTGATCATGGTGGGCACTGGAGTCTTTCAAAGTTCATGTATAACTGTTTTCCTTACAAGCAAATCCTGATTTGCTATTTCTGAGGAAGTATCATTTAAACTATGGCTAACTTCCCTAAACCAGCACACATATGAAAACTCACATGCTGGTTCTAGAGTGCAATTCTTAGTGTCCTTAGAAGGAATATTGATATTATTACTTATTTTAGTACATTTACAATTTCCCAAGTCTATAATGAAACATTCCAATGAAATACCAGTCAAATGAGAAAAGCCAGTAATGGAGCAATATTTTAAGAAACAAACCTAATCCTGTCTTCTGCATTTGATTCATCATTTGTAAATTGGTGGTGTTGACAATAGTATCTGCTATATGCAGTAGTATTGTAATTGACAGATAAATTTGTATGTATTATTTATTATTTTATGTTTGAAATATGGTGGATTAACTAAATCTAGTTAATAAACATGTTCATTACCTCACATAGTTACCATTTTTGTGGGGCCTGTGATACAAAATAGTGACTGTCATGGGAAGGAAGTTTTAAGGCTCAAAATAATTAATGTATTTGAATTACATTACTTTCTAATACTTTTTGATTGCTTTGATTATTATTATATTTGGTTTATTTTCACGTACAGATTAGCTAAAACAATATCGTCACTCCTATCTACTCACTACAAACAAGATAATATTTTAGTAACTTTATGAACATATTTAAACATATGTTTAGATTATTTTTATGACAGCTTATTATTACCTTAATAATTCAGAAACACAAACTTTCAATGAGGTTGAAAAGGAAACCATACTCGCAAACTCATTCCTGCAAGTAAGCATTATCCTGTTAGCCAAATCTGAGAAGAAGCCAACCAGAAAGAAGAACTACAGACCAATCTCCTTAATGAACATATATGCAAAAATTCCCAATAAGGCACTAGGAAACAGACTGCAGCAAATTATCAAGATGATTATATACCATGACTAAGTGAGATTCATCCCAGGGATGCAGGGATGGTTCAGCATGTGCAAATCAGTAAATGTAATACACCACATTAATAGAACCAAGGATAAAAACAACATCATCTCAATAGATGCAGAAAAATACATTTGACAAAGTCCAACTCCCATTTACAATAAAAACTCTACAGAAAATTGTAATAGAATGTCTTTATCTCAATCTGATAGAAGCCATCTATGACAAACCAACAGTCAACATCATACTAACAGGTCAAAATCTGAAAGCTTTCACTCTAAAATCAGGAACAAGACAAGGATGCTCACTGTCACCTCTTATTCAGTATAGCTCCAGAAACATTAGCCAAAGTAGTTAGACAAGAGAGAGAATTAAAAGGTATAATGACAGGAAAGAAAGAAGTTGAATTATCATTATTTGTGGATGACATGATACTGTACATAGAAGACCCTGAAAACTCTATCAAAAGACTCATAGATTTAATAATCAAATTCAGTAGCATAGCAGAATACAAAGTCAACACTCAAAAATCAACAACATTCCTGTACCCAAATAACAAACTCACTAGGAAAGAAATTAGGGAAAAATACCTTTCATAATACCATCAAGAATAATGAAATATGAATCCATCAAAGGAAGTAAAATACTTTTACATCGAAAACTACAGTACTCTGCAAAAGGAGATTGAAGAGGCTATCAGAAAATGGAAAGATATTCCTTGTTCTTGGATAGGCAGAGCCAATATAGTGAAATGGGTATACTTCCAAAACTTTTATATAGATTTAATGTGATCACAATCAAAATACCAGTAGCATACCTCACAGAGAGAAAAAAATGCTAAAATTCATATGAAACCAGAGGACAACTAGAATAGCAAAAGCAATTCTGGGCAACAAGGGCAAGGCGAGGGTATCACAATCCCTGATGTGAAGTTATACCACAAAGCTATAATGATAAAAACAGCATGGTACTGGCAGCAAACAAGCAAACAAACAAATACCAAACCAAACTAAAACAAAAGAAAAAAAAAAACCAGATCTGAGTATTAGTGGAACAGAGTAGAGGATGCAGAAACAATTTCAAGCACACTCAACTAACTTATCTTTGACAAAGGGGCCAAACACCTTTACTGGAAGAAAGATAGCCTTTTTTTAATAAATGCTGGGAAATCTGGCTTTCCATATGCTGAAGATTAAACCTAGACCAATTTCTCTCACCATGAACTAAACTAAAATTGAAATGAATTACAGATCTAAACATCAGGGCCGGGGATATAGTTCAGTGGTACAGCACCTGCCTGGCAAGCACAGGGTCCTGAGTTCAATTCCCAGTACAACAAAACAAAGCAAAGCAAAACAAAACAAAACAATCTACATATTAAAACATAAACACTTAATCTCCTGGAAGATAAAATAGGTAAAACTCTTGAAGACATAGTTTATGGTCAAAGATTTGATGAACAAAACCCTGATTGCAAGGAAATATAAAGAAATAGCAACTAGGATCTCATCATATTAAAAAGCTTTGTCAAGCAAAGGAAACCACTAACAGAATGAAGAGACAACCTACAGAATGGGAAAAAATCAAATCAACTATTCTTAGACAAAAGACTAATAGCTAGAATTATGAAGAACTAAGCATCATCCTCATCATCAACAACAACAAATGGATACCCCAAATTTAAAGATCCAATCCAAAAATGGGCATCTGAAATGAATAGATACTTCTCAGATGAAAAAGTACAAGCATCAAATAAATACATGAAAAAATATTCAGCATCGCTGGTCATTTGTGAAATGCAAATTAAAACAATACCAAGATTCATCTTACTCCAGAAAGAATGGCTGTCATCAAAAATCAATCAATGACAAAGTCTAGTGAGGTTGTGGAGGAAAAGGAGTGGGAGTGTAAATTGGTACAATTAATATGGAAGTCAAGATTACTCAAAAAACTAAAATTGGAAGTTCTGTTTGACTCAGCTATTCCCTTTTGTGCTTTCTTCTTGAAAGAGTTAAAGGCATCATACCACAGTGATATGTGCATGCCCATGTTTATATCAGCACAATTTGTAGTAGCTAAATCTTAGAAACAACCCAGATGCCCATCAGTGAATGAACGGATTTAAAAATGTGGTTTTTATGTACAATGGGGTACTACTCTTCTAAACTTGAGACATTTTTCAGTCAATGGATACATCTTGAGACCATACTTTTAAGTAAAATACATCGGACACAGATGTTTAGCTATCACATTGTTTCTATTGTGTGAGAAACTGAAAGGGTAAATAAGGACAAAAATGAATGATAGACGTTGGGAAGTAGGAAGAAAATGTTCAAATAGGAAGGGGAACAAGGGAGAGGGAGGGGGAAGGGACAGAATGGAAAAGGTAAAAAGAGAATAGAAGGAAAATATGAAAACAAAGTTCCTGTAAACAAGGATGGAATGAAGGATTGAATGCAGAGGAGGAAAGTGGGGAAAAAGAGAAGAATCAACATTTACTATGTACAGGTACAAATTCTCTATGATAAATATGCTCATCATGTATACCCAAAGCATGACAATAAAATTAATTAAAAATAATTCAGAGAAAAATCAGATTAAGACAAATAGTTTAATACTGAAAATTAAAAAGTGAATTCAAGGCCAGCCTGAACTGCATAGTGAAACCCTGACTCAAAAAGTCAAATTGAGTTTAATGGGTTTTCTTTATATGTTGGTACTATCTTGTTTTCATGGTGTCTTTTGATTTTTATCTGGTTGAGAGCTACCAATTTTTAAATTATATATAGTCTTTTGTGATTAACTAGACTTTATTAAGTATATTTATTTATGGAATTTGGTTGGGAATAATATTTTATTTAGAACCTTCTATTTCCTTCTTTTTTTAAAGGTTATTTTTGGAAGTATCAGATTAGAACTAACTATTTATGAGTTTGAGAATATAATTAGAACTCAAGTGAAACTCAGTTCATGAAAGGATAAATGGTTTACTTTAATCCACCCACTTATATAATTTGTGAATTATACTTCTAATTTAGTAGGACCTTGGGTAAAAATATTACTAATTTTCTACAAAATTAATTATAAAATGTCTAGAATAAGTATAGTCATGTAGGTTTTCTAATACTATCTTGTAAAATGGAATGGAGAATCCTTTTTTCCATAGAATTTATTCAAATAACATTGCCTATGGCTTTTGAGTTTTCCACTTAGTGTGAAAGTTTTTTTATCTTTCTATGATAGTTATTCTACTAGTCTCACTTTATAATAAAGTTCATTACTTCTTTATTACATTTGCCCATGGTTTTAGAGTCTTCAGAAACAAATGTAAGTTTTTCATTGATTAATGTATCTATATTTTTATTTTGTGAGAGATATTACCTAACGTCAAAGTTAAAATCCATGAAATAACACTATAAAAGTTAGATATTTTAATACTCTTCATCTTATTTTATGAGCATTCTTGTTATTTAGTTGATTACCTAGTAAAATGATATTTGACTCTTTAAATGGGAAAATATTAATATGACCTTAATATTCCCTTAATTAGGAATTATTTTTCATAAAAATGGATTAATTTTCTATGAATGGTAAAAATTTCTCCTCAAGGTACATGACAAATAAGGAACATATGTAGAAAATTTATGAAACCAAGATTACTAGTGGGTGTGTACTGCTAGATTTACTTTAGATAATGTCATATCTATCTATGTTTATTTTTATATAATATATAATTTATATGTATTTATTCATTATGAATTTTTAAATATTTTGAATAGTGATAAATTAAGCCTGACTGTTCTACAGTACTGCAACATATATATTTCAAACTTGCCAACTACATGTTTTTATATCATGGAACTTTTATGAAGTTTATCAACTGTGGGGTTCTGTTGTTCTGTTCAGTAATGCTATTAAGAAACTGACATTGAATAAGTTTTAACTACAGTAATGATATATCCTGATTTACCAAAGATTTAGTAACTAATTATGCTGAATGAATCCTTCACTAAATAAATCCAGCTATTCTGAGATTCACTGTAGAGTTAGTTATTAGCCCTGTTCAGCCTTACTGAGCACAAAACAAGCTCTAAGTAGGTGCTGTCGTGTCTGTACTTTCACACAAGGATGCAGGTGACATAGGCCCTACCCTTAAGGAACTAACAGGTAGGAAGCATAAATGGTGGTCAATTATTTGCTCTTCCTCTCCACCAGTTTCCATCATAGAATAATAAGTAGTGCTACAGTAGATTCTTATTTCATTTAAAGCAGAGGCTATAAACTTAAGTGAGGAGTTAGGGAAGTCCAGCAGGGAAGCTATGTGCGAGAGCTGTGTGCAGAGTCATCTTTTATAGGTAAGAATCTTTTTAATTATTGCCTTTAAATTCAATTATTTCAATAGTCTTCTTATCATCTTTCAGATACTTGTCTCTTCCAAAAAGATACCAATCACTGCTGAGGTATTTTTCATCATTACAAAGTTGATCATAGCGTTCTATTATCTATGGGGTACAAATAAATTTTCCTTTCCTGACTCTAGATTACATGCCCAGATTTGCATTTGAATTTTAAAAAAATTAGTTAAAATCGCTTTTTATTGATTTGACAATTAATAAAACCTTGAACGTTTGTATATGTGCTGCCAAAGCAAGTACAAAGCCATGAACTTTAAACTTAGAAAACAGTTTTATAAATTTTCTAAGCTTCGTTTATAACCTACAATTATTGTATAAAATGGTTTTAACTTTTTGAAGACCTTGAATGAAGTTTTTTCATACATCTGTGTATGTTTTAGTATGAAAATAGGACATCCTATTTGTGACTAAACTAATAATTTTTTATAATTTTAATAGACATACATTGATTTTTAATTTTTATAAGAATAATCTAAAAAAGAATAATCTTCAGAAGTTTTAAAATATTTCATTATTTTTTTATTTTAGCATGTTTAAAATCATTCTGTGATAGGTGACACTCAATCATATCTTGACCCAGCTTTATTTTTATTCCTCTCTTCACATTCATTAATATTTGTGCTCTAAATATTGCGATTTCTGCATAGGTAACATTAGGTAACCGCAAAGAAAATTTCTGGACAAAATATGTTTCCATAATATAATGATGACATATCTTTGACTGTGCCTTTTTTTTAATCCAGAAATCAATAATGAAGTAAAAATTGAGAATGAAAAGAACATGTTGCTTATTCAGCTATTTTCAACTATGAAAATTAAAGAGACAGCAATTGGAGAGTCAATATGATATTTCTATTTCCATTTTTCATCTCTGTACTCATAAAAAGTGATGTTATGTTAGGGAGGATCTGTGTCACTGGCCTGTTACCTGATTAAATATTACTGTAATTTGGGAAACTATTAACTATATATGATTATAGTTTGTGAAAACACTAACTTTCTCTCTTATGTGTATAAACTGTGCTTAGAACCTTATAAATACGCATAACTTTTATGTGTCAGTTAAACAAAATTTAAAGTAAGTAAACTTTCTCCCTGAGTTGTTGGTTGGTTTTATTATCATTTAACATTTTTCAAAGCACAGCTTCACATCAAAGTCTCAGTCCTAACAATAGAAATCCCCACAGGGATGTCTGATAGCTACAAACAACACAGAAAGGAAAGGAATTTGGACTGGACTATCAGTATTGCTGATGAAAGGGTAGGGAGCAGGGATGTATTTCACAATAGCAGATTCAGGATGGAAGATTCATAGAGGAGATAAAATAGGGTGCAAAAAGCCAGAGGACTCAAATCAGCCTGTCTGCAAAAGCTAGCATTCCACTGTTTGAAAGTCCAAGTCCATCAAGGCCCAGTGGAATTAAACACAGGAGCAAGATCAGAGAGAAAGAGAGAAAGGCTGAGAGTGAGCTTGAGAGAGAGAAAGTGAGTTAGTAATGAAAGATGACTACAGACAGTACTGGGTGTTTATGTCTTGACCAGAAAGGTCAGTAGGGTTTTTATGCATGTTTGGGGCTATTTTAAAGAACAGAGTATGATAGATACTTCTATAGATGAATACTTTTTTTTTATTTTTGTAAGGACCTTAGGAAATATAGTATTTCAACAAAAAACAAACAAACAAACAAACAAAAGTCTTCAAAACAGATTATAAGGAAAACGTCAGCTACTTTTCTGGGTAAAGTAATTTTGAGAAGATGGAACATTCAGCAGTCTCATTGTACATTTATCTAAGTGGTTTAAGAGGACAGAATCTGTGGCCAGACTGGCTGAGTTTGAGTCTTAGATACAGGAATTAATAATTTAGATATGGGCAATTTAATTAGCTTTTGTATAAGTCAGTTTCCCCATCTTTAATATGAAGATAATAATATGACTGATTTCATGGTACAGTTGTGAGAAATAAGTGAATAACTCTTCCTGCCACAAAGAAATTGCTATATATTTAAGCTACTGTTACTGTACAGTGAGCCATATTGGATTCGGTCAGGAATCCTCTTAATTTATATTAGGCAAATTATAAATATACCCTGTGCATGTTCATGGCACATCATGTGCTTGCAGAGGTAACTGTCTCAAGCCTTAGTTATATCTGGGAGGTTCTCAAATCTTGCTAGGCTTACTTCCTGAATTTCTCCACATAACTTCTTGGCTAGCACTTGACTGTTTTAGCCTACAGACACACTGCACCCAGGGCAGCAGAGCACTTGAATCCTGCAAATATTTGAGTGCATTTCTCAGACTTTCATGGGTGTTGTAAATATTGTATCTGGAATGTTAGAGAATGCCAGTGAATGCCAGCAAATTCCGTGGTCTGCATAATCATTGTGCAGTATTTGGGCTTGGACCCAGGAGGCCATATGCTGTTTGGGGAGAGAAAAGTTGGGGATAAGCATTCAGAGGATCTTGTTTGCCAGACTAGTTGCTAATTTCATGAGTAGCTCCAAGCATGTCACTTAATGTAAGACCTGTTTTCACATCTATAAGATGTCAAAGTTCACTTTACTGACCTCTTTGGTTGTCTGATTTACTAGGCAAAGTTTTTAAACTTTTTATTTTGTAAACAAAGTCTTACTGTGAATTTGCATATTTCTTTTCTTTTTCTAAAAAAATTAGTTGTATATTTCTGAGCCTTACACAATATGCAATGCCATGTAGGTCCCTCAGAGCAATTTTCCTCACTTTTATCAATTTCCTGAGTATGTATTCTAGGTCTGAGACTGGGGAAGTCACCTCTCCCTTAAACTCTAGATTTCATTGGACTAGCAATGAGAAGACTTGAATTCAAAGTCAGTGAAACGTTCTGTGAGTTTCTCAGGTTATTTTCCGTAGCAACAGTTTTTTTTTATTTATGAAATGAAAATTACACAACTTTTAGTGTTAGGATTAAATAACATGTAAGAATTAGTAAGACAAGGTCTCATTAATAAGGTCTATTTTTCATACTCCTTTCCTATTGCCTGACTTGGATGGAGAATCTAGAGAAACAGATTCTGCACTACTCAGTGATGTTGAGACAAATATTTAATTGCCTTTTCTTCCATACAGGGTCAAAGAGCTCCATGTTTCTGAAAAACTAGAAATTATTAGTTTTATGTGTAGGTTATGGAGATGTAGTCACTGACTGTCATCATCAAAGAACAGTAATGTAAAGACAGTCTGAAGGAGAGATGTTTCAGGATACCTTCATTTCCGGATGCAGAAATGATAGAATAATGAAGCACAATGGGCTGAAGGCCCAGCTGTGAAGTTGGGAGCTAGATGGCAGAATTCCATGGATTGTTCTTGCTCTATTAGGATCTGAAACATGAATAGACCTCAGTTGATCCAGGAAATAGACTTCCTTTTGCAGCCAGAAAGAGGGGAAGCTGAAGGAGAGGTGAGTATGCCTGTTACAGATAGAAGCATTTAATCTTATTTTCAGGAGTACCAGGATCTCCTTGTCTGATTTGTACATAGCAGATTTTAAATAAGGTTTGTTTGTGTTTTAAAAAGGAAATTCTCATACATTTAGTGAAAAGAAAGAAAGCAAATACCTCAAGCCATGAGGAACATTTCTTGTGTAGTGATCTCTAAGTGATTCCTAAGAGCACAATTGCTGCATTTATTAAACTTTTTATTTACTGAGAAGTGGACGGTAGCATATGGGAGCAATGACAATAGCTGACTGATGAGAAAACAAAGAAATTCCAGTATTCTGCTGTTTTGAAAAAACTCATTCAGAATTTAGTCATATTGGTTCAGCTGTTGTAACCAAAGACTGATAAGATAATAGAGGTCTTTGTGCTGGTTTTGTACTGAAATCCTTTATCTTTATGATGCACTCGGGCCCTTTAGAGTGGGAAGCTTTTAAAGCTGCTGTTGGAATCAGAACTCAAATTAGCTGCTGGTACACTGGGACAGGGGTTCCTTTCTCATGCAGTCACCACAAAGTAACTTTTATCAGGGGACCTTCTGATAGATTGTTGGTTTCTTCAGCTTACCCTGTTTATTTTTTGTTGACTTTTTGCTGCCCTATTTTGTGACATTTAAAAGAAGGCTATATCAAAAAAGGCCAGTGCTAAATGATGGACCGAGCGTGTGAAGTGGAGACATCACAGTCCATCTGATGTGTGAGGAGGCTACAGTGTGAGATGTGGCAGTTTAACCAGGTTATCTATGGGCAGAAAAGATCAAATACAGCTTTCTTTTATGACTTACATTGTATTTTGGCTTTCTTCTCAAACAATGCCCATTAAAAAAAAAAATTAGAACTGACCAGGGAATTGATTCTGAAAAGCCTTTCTTTACAACTTAATTTAAAATCTTTTTGAATTGTTGGCTGAGATCCTTGATTTATGTTGCATGGGAATTACTGTTAGATTCTTTAATCTTTCTAGGATTGATGTAGAAAAGTGTATCTTCATCAGAACTCTGCTCCAGTGTCTTTGCCGGCCCTCCCCATCACTCCAAATACAAACGTGTTTTATATAACCGGGCTTCTTGTAATTTCATTGTTGAGTTCCATTAAATTTATTGAAGTAACTTGCATAAAGATCTATTAGAGAAGAATGGTTAGGCATATATTTTATTTAAATTCCCTCTTACATATTGCTAGATAATATCATTTGTTGATATTACTTTTATTTGGTTTGGTAAACATTGTTTTAATACCACTGCCTTCATTTCGCTAAAAATGAAATGAAGAGAAATATTAAAATTTTAACTGTCATCTCTTTCTTTTTCTGTCTACTGTTGTGCTCTTTTGGATTTCCTTGTTAGAAAAATTTAGTTATTATCACATAGCAGTCATCTACTTTCAAGACACATATATATTAAGAAAGTGACCTATTTAAAAATTTAATACAATAAAAGTTCTGGGTATGGGAATATTGTAAAAGAGATCAGGCAAATCTTCACTCCTAAAGTACCCTGCCGGTTGTCTGCTTTGTCCAGATCTGGAGTCTTCGGTGTTCACAATGCCCAGTCTTATTTCTAGCACCACTGATTTTAATTATATATATTTCATGTGGGCAAAATTAACTGGCAGATTGTGGTGCTAACTTTTATGAACTGATGTAAAAAGGCTTTGAAATAAATTTGAAGCTTTATTTTTGATTTTGTCCTTTTACTTTACACCAAGATTGGAAGTCTTTATCTTATTTTACTTAAATTCTCATTTATTTTGGTTTTTTTTTTGTGGCTTTTGGCCTGAGGACAGGTATTTACAGTTTGTAAAGTTAAAGAAAATTGTCTATTTTAGTTAATTTTTTTTCAAATTCTTCAGATTATTACCAAAAAAAGGCTAGAGGGCTGATTTTGAAACTGTTATAATAAAAGATGGTATTTGAAAACTTTTGATGAGGGAAATTGTCATCATATTTACATTTTGAAAAGTGTTTCCTTATTTACGCACTATTGACTTCCTATTGAGAATCAAAATTTTAAGTACAACTGGTAAAGAATTCAATGGATCAAATTCAGTAAATCTGAAGTCACTGGAATAAAGGCCCCTAAGAAAAAAAATGTGTCAATTTTAAAGGTCTTTCCTAACTGAAGACCATTTTGTGATCGAGCCAAAGGTTAATAAAATCAGTAGTGAATGTAGCAATTTTACAGATAAGCTATTCACAACAAGTGTAGTTACTTGAATAAAAAGCTAATTCAGTTCTAAAATGCCACATGCAGTAACAGTGAATAGCTGCTTTTAGGTGCTTTCTGGAGGAGGATAAAATACAGAATCACGGCACTCTTCTCTTCCAGCGTCCCTGGCTGCCTGTAAATTGCTGTGAATGGGGCTGTGGGCTGACAGGCTCTATTAAGACAAACTGCCTTTCTCATCGGAGAGATAAAATAAATCAGGTGTTTAGTCAAATTAAAATACTTCAGCTGGAGCAGGCCCTGGGGAGCACTGATCCACCTGACTAATCTGAGAGAAACTCAAGACAGATGTGGTTTGGGGATAAAGACGACCCCTTGGAAGAAAAAAAAAAAAAGAGAAGAACAAAAAGAGAGGGAAGAAGACCAACTTCACTGTCTGTGGAACTGGATAATAGATACAGTTTAGAGTGGAGAGTGTCAGGCGCACACTGTGTGTAATATTGGATAAAAGCAGGCACGCTGACTTGTAGCGAAGCTGTATGCAGAAGCTTTTCAGCTGGCCCCCTTTCTGCAGTTTATGAAACTACCTCTGTTTTTGTGTAGGAGGGAGAAGAGGCTATTTTTTTGGCAGTGCTTTTTTAGGGAATCATTTTAAGACAGCCTGAAAGATGTGAAACAGATGATGTCAGGCAGCTACTGATGACCTCTGCTAGCCTGGGCAGAGCCTCACAATTTGATCTACATTTTTCCCAAGTTGATTTCATCAAACTTTAAAACATGATTTAGGTTGGCATGTCCAACCTGTGGCCTGTCAATTTTTTTCCTTTTGTTTTGTTTCCCTCTTTTTTTTTTTTTTTTGAGTGAAGACAAGTTTTCTTGTGCCACATATGAAATGCATACCAGTTGATGTACACAATTAACAAAACTTCCTTTTAAATATTTTTTACTATACAGTTTTAAAGAATGGCTGGGATGAGGCAGGCCCTGGTTAGATGCATCTGCCTGGGATGTGACGAACTCAGAAGAGCATTCTATAATCTTTTGCGTTTTTAACATATCCTGACTATACTGGTTGTACTATTGTGTTCCATAGATTATTCTTTTGGCAAGTTCTGCTTTCTAGTTTGTTTGCCATGGCAAAGTTTCATGTTTAATTAGAGTACTTTAGGAACTGAAATAGAAAGTGTTCTCAGGTTGGTTGGTCAGTGTGATTCAGACTTGACGTTTTTTTTATCACAGCAGCATAAGCAATTGATGTTAATTAAAATGGTAAAGTCCAGCAACATAGCTCTACATGCCTGTGTTTAAACCATTGTATCTGAATAAATATAATGGGTACAGAACAGAAAATTGCCCGCCCCCCCACATACATACACACATTTAGAGAATGTAAGCTATTCTGTGATGTAAATTGATTTCCCCTTAGTTTGGTTCCCAAGGACAACATAGCCATACATATATATGGTGAACTTTAGACCTGTTGCACTACTACTCTTCATTCTAAGCTCATTTGTTATGCCACTCATGTGTGTTCAGAATATATTAGTACTCCTCAAGTTTAAGAAGATAGTGACAGCCTTATATGAGTTCCTGATGCTCAACTGAAAATTAAGTACTACTTTCTGCCTTTTCTTCTTACACATGTATCTATGTCCATTAAAAAATTTATTGCGATGTCACCCAGTGTTTATAATTAAATAATTTGAATGTCATGATTGGTAAAAAGGTTCAGTGAAATGGTGTTATTCTGAAAATTCAATTTCTGTTAGATATATGCATCTATAAGTAATGAAAGTGCCAATGTATTAGTAGTTCTCTTGGCTTCATCCTAAACAGAAGAGACTAAGATGTCATTTATGTATTATCCTTAGCTTCTGTTTCTTATGCATAGGAGAAAGGAAAATAAATTGAAGATTATCGAAAAGACTTTTTTTTTTTAACATGGGACAAGAACAATTATCTGATTTTATTTGGGAAATTTAAATACCAGATCTCACTCTTTTTATTGGCCCTTGGCCAAAATGTCCTGTAGAAAGTTTTATTAATAAAGTACTATAGAATATGAATTACCCCAGCATCCAGTGAAGTTTTTCTTAAATCACCTCATATAGGTAGGTCTAACAAAAAGCTGCATATAAATTAAAATATTACACAAAATATATGTAATAAAATGCAGATATTCCATTTCTTTTATAACTTTCTCATTTAATCCTCACACTACAATGATAGCAAACACATTACCCTTGCTTAAATTACTTCATGATTTTGAATTTTTCTTAGAATAAATGGGAAGATCATTAAACATAGTGTATAAAAAATGGAATAGTAGGGACTTTTCCTACCTTTCTAGCCTTATCTAGTACTTTACTCCCCTCTATTTTCCTTGTTCAAATTTTATTATCTTTTTTTAACTTCTGGAACACACAGAACCCACACACCCCCATTACACACACATGTGTGCACACACACATGACCTTTGCTTTAATGTTTTCTTCTTTTGGAAAACTCCTTGACCAAAAACTGTATTTCAGGTCTTTACCTAGTTAACTCCTATTCATTATCCTCAAAATATGTTACTTTTTCATGTTACTGTCCTTAAACTTGTGTGGCCAAACCTGGTTAAACCTTCCCCCAAATATTTGTCTTGTTTTTGTGTTTTGTTTTGTTTTTTGTGACACCAGGGATTGAACTCACAACCTCGCGCCTGTCAGACAGGTGCTTAAGTCACTGAGCCAAACTCCCGGCCCTGGTTTTTCGAGGTAGGGTCACACTGTGTAGCTCAGGCCGGCCTTGCACTCACGTTGTAGCCCAAGCCGGCCTCGAACTCACAACGCTCCTCCTACCTCAGCCCCCTGAGTGCTGGAATTAAAGGCATGAGCCACCATGCCCGGTTTATTTGTCTTGTTTTAAATTCTTACAATGTTGTAGTTTACATTTATATTTGTGATTCCTTGATGATGCGGTGCCTCACACATTGTTACCATTCAGGAAATATTTATGAAATTAAAAATAAATGAAATTAGTAAATACATAAGTTTCATGCTTTTCTTGTATCTTCTCATTTCTATGTACATTAAGATATATATTAATTCAGCTTTTCTGTATTTTTGAAGAGATTTTACAAGCCTCCTTTGCAAGCCTGCTTTTGTATTTTCATAGTACAATATTTCTGGAAAAAGAAGTTCTGTCTTTTAACAACCTGAAGTTCCTGTTGGTGACATAAATACCAATGGTTTTTAAAATTGATTTCACAACCTAGAAAAAATAGCTGCTCATTAGCCTTGATACAGCATTTGTTTCTTTATCGATGGAACATGCTTTCACTTTCTAGCTTCTCACTATCTTAATTTTTGATTTTAGGTCATCTCTCAGCTCAGTGATTCTTTAAGGGATACAGACAGCATTTTTTTTTTTTGAACCTGAGTTGACATTAAGAATCCCAAGGTCGTCCTAAATGTGCTAGCTTCTCTGCTGACATCAGTTTTACCTTGCAGGAATCACACACTAGCAAGTGCTAGCCAGCATCCTCTGAAGGTGCCTTTTTTCCATCAGGCCACTAAGAAAGTAGGGCCACTAATACTTAAAATATTGTTATCTTCTCAGATTGTTCTGGTGCTTTCTTAGCAGAATTGAGGAGAGTTTAAAGGAGGTTAGAAGTCTGTCTTTCTACATACACAAAAATTGGCAATCTTTGTCCCCTTTGACAGCTGGTGGCATCTTTCTGAAAGGCTTTCAAATCATAGATCATTGCTTCATAATGAAACCTGTGTGGCTCAAATACAGTGGATTGAAATTCTTATCTTATGCTGCAGTAAAATGCTCTGATTGAGATTCACAAAAGGATTCTGTACCCTTTACTTAGGAGAGCTATGCAATTTGCCCATAAAAAGACTGTTCAGCACCATTAGTGCATACCGTAAGTGTTCGGCGACATCATATTCATTAAACAGCATATCCTTATGCATAACCTTTTCAACCTCAAAATGTATTTTTTCCCTTTGAAGAATGACAAATGGCAAACAAGTAAGAGAGCCCCATAAGCAACACTGTTGCCTTTAATGATGAACTTGAGAACTTTAGCTTGATCCCGTTGTAAGAAAAAAGCCACGTTAACTCCTTTCTTACCTGAGGCAATTTTTATTGTCTTTGTTGAGCTTATTCCATGTCTGAGAGATTGACCCCTGCCTTCTGAACTTCCAACTTCAGATATAGATCTTTGCACAATAGAAACGTTTTGAGGGAAATGATAAAAAATTCCTTAAATAGTACTTAATAAGTATCTACCATGTCTCAGCTGTGGTATTGTTTTAGTTGCTGAGAATAGAGATGATTATGGAACATTAATACGATCTTTAATTTCTGATCTCTAAATATCATAGGCTACCTAACTGGGTTAGATAGATAGGGTGGGAGTGTGATGAGGAGGGAGTGGAGTAGGCAGCTCGGCTTTTAGTTTTTAAAGCTAAAAGGAGGAATGTGTAAGGACTTTATTGATGACAATGCTGTTTTTTGGCAAGAATAGTGACAAACCATAGCACTGGTTCTACTGCTGTAACTGCCCTGTCGTGTTCTAGGACTCACCATGGCCTACTGTTATCATCCCAGATCTTTCAGGATCTGGGAGAGTCCCTTCCTAAATTCTGCCCACTTTCCCTGATTTCTTCAGATATTCCTCAAGCTTGTGAGATCTCTTCTCACTTCCATTCTAGGTACACCTGAGAGCCTGGCAGAAAAAGAACGGCAGCTCTCCACTATGATTACCCAGCTGATCAGTTTACGGGAGCAGCTCCTGGCAGCCCATGACGAACAGAAAAAGCTGGCAGCCTCACAAATTGAGAAACAACGGCAGCAAATGGATCTTGCTCGCCAGCAGCAAGAACAGGTGAGCCCTGCAAAAGAAGCCGATGAACTGGAGATGTGGAATGTGCCAAGCTCAGCAAGTAATCACATTGATTGCTTTATTTGTTGTAAGCCTTCTTAAAAAATAAATAAAAGTTAACAAGAAGGAAGAACAAGACAGAAAGGGAGGGAGGAAGGAGAGGAAGGAAGAGAGGGACAGAAGAAAGAAAGGAAAGAAAGAAAAAGGAAGGAAGGAAGGAAGGAAGAAAAGAAAAGAAAAGAAAAGAAAAGAAAAGAAAAGAAAAGAAAAGAAAGAAAAGAAAAAAGATAGAAAGAAAGAAAGACTTTCTGGAAATCTAGAGCCTTGAAGAAAACTGAGGGATTATGTGGAGGAAAAAGAAAGGCGTCATAATAATGAGACATAACTGAAATGATACATTGTTCCAGAAAGTTTTGATTTATTTAATTACTCAGAAACACTCATTCACATAGGGATTATAGCCAATCCCAGTTTAGTTTGAGAGAAATGATCTCTCGGGGTCTTACTTTCCTCATCCAGAAAAAGAGTTCTGTTCTAGAAAAGTTTTGGGTTTTTTAACTTACTGGTCTAATAATTTTCTCTAGCTTTAAAGACAGAGTAGCCACATCTTGGTTTTCCCCCAAATAACTCAGTTTTATACTTGTTTTCCAGGGTAATTGTTTAATACCCCACCCCTTCTACTCAAAAGTGTTATCTTGAATTGTATGATAACTTATATGCTCATTACTTATAGCATGGGTAAATCATTGAAAACAGCACATGGTTGCTAAAAGAAGTTGACTTGATTAACTTAGAAATGGGAAAGAAAAAAAAAGAGAAATGTATAAATGTGTATCTTTTAAAAAATAAATCACTTCCCCAAGTGTTTTTCTTGTCTCATGGAGTACATTAATCTAACAACAATGATCCTATAGAGTAGTCCCTGATGCTTTAGATCAGACAGACTCAAATTAATGTGCAGTTTTTAGGAATCTGACATTATTACTGGAATTATCTTTTCAGTTAAATGTATTTTATAGGGGTATATAGAGCAATATATGCTCTGTTGATTTTAATGAGTTGTGACGTCTGGTATTTTATGTGCTTGAATATTTGCCCACATGTAGGAATATGGACTTAGCCCCTAATGGAAAATAACATAAAGGAACACTGTAAAAAATCAGAAGTTAGAATGTCATTTAGCCATCCAGAGATGACACAGTAATTAACTATTGACACTTGTGAATAAGCTAGCACAAATTAATCTTGACACATTTGCAGACGAGTGATATCTTACAGTGAACACTTTGTAATTATATTTCAAAATGAAAATTAAATGACACTTAAAACTAGGTTGTCATGCTCAATGAAGCGAGCATGTAGCTCAACCGATTGGCAAATAAAATTCAGAATTTGAGCCACATGGTGCTTATGTACCATACTTCACTGTGTCAAACCCATACGTCTAGTAATTGCACTGTGGTGTTTGGATGCATTTCTCTGCAGCACTTTATCATTTAGGAGGGACCATCAATATTAGATGCCTAGTGGTGTTTCACTAGTTTGCTAAGAGGAAATAAATATTCACAGGATCCAGCATCTATACCTAGAACTGCAGGATGAGTTGTCCATTTTTGATTTGAGAGTGACAAGCAGAGTGGGCTATTCCAACTTGATTAAATAATCTTCATTTTGCCCATTAAATACTCTTCCATTTTGGGAAGCAGTAGTCCTATTTATCCAAATATATTGTGTTTTAGGTGCAGCTTTATCGTATCTTCCAGTATGAGTCAGTTGTCACCAGAAATTATACAGGGACATTTGGGGGCAGACTGCGGTATTGTCATGTTATGCTGAATGAAATGACTTCGGCATTTCCTCCTGCACTAGGACACAGTATCAAAAAGCTCAGGCAGAATACAACCAGGGACTGGGACTAATCCATACTCATTTGGTCTTCCATCAAGCCCCTTCTAGATTTTTAGCTTTTGGAAATAAGAATAAATAGGAAGAAAACTGCTGCCTACAAGGCATCCCTAAATCAAAGTGACCAAGTGTTCTTCGGTCACTTTTCTCTTCTGTTTCGTAGGTTGGCAATGAGTATGTTTCTGATAAGGAACATCTCCCCAGACTTCAAACTCTTAACAGCTCAGTTATTGAGGCGATAAGCATTCTGGTACGTAGCTATGCTCTATAGTGAACACCATTATCCTAAAGACATTGTGAACAGATCAGGTCCTCAGTGGGGATTTACATTAAATGGTTAATATTTCTTTTTATAAAAAATCAAGATCTTCAATTTAACTGTTGGGTTAAGCAAGGATGTGTGGATCCTATACTGTAAAATAAGCACATTACTCTCAAAAGAATAAGTGAATAAATGTTGAATTACAGCTCAGTTGGTGTTCAGCAACAGCAAAAAGCTAAAGGGTTGTTACTTCGCATTCTTTTTTAGGTTCCTTGACAATATATGTAAGTGTATCAGTTACAAAATATTTCCATCAAAAAAGATTTCACCAAAGTAGATCATATCAAGTTATAAAGAGCTTTTTCCTGTCTTTGCTTACAGATTTCCCTTTTATGCCCCAATTAAACTCTTTAGACTAATCTGACCAGAGTTTTCTTGTCTTGATCCTACAAAGGTGGAATTTCCTATACCCCCTGATTTCCCTATTGACCAGTGAAGATTTGGGTGAATTGCTCACAAATGTAATACAACAGGGGTAGTTTTCACATGCAGCTAAAGCAGAGAGATAGTGCTGTTCAAAATTTTTTTCCTTCAACTTTCCGATTCTACCATTTTCATGTGATAAAACTTTCACACAGAGTTGCAGTAAAGCATTCCTGTAATTCCAGGAGAGATACCTAAGGTGATGGCAAAAGTGTAAGCATTTCATTTTAACTTAATGAAACTTTATTTCTGATAGATTGCAAGACAACAGCAGCAACTTCTGCAACAGCAGCACAAAATTAATCTCCTGCAGCAACAGATCCAGGTCAGTGTATTTTATTACCCTCATCTGATTATACTTAGCAACTTTCCTCTGTGAAAATGGAACTTAAAGTGCTGCAAATATACCCGTCTTATAAACAGTAGTAATAGGACTGTTGTTCAAGGGTGTTGTAAACAATTGTACAAGTGGGTATAAGAAATATTGACTAGGTAGTTGTTGAAGCATTCTTCTCTGAAACGATGTTTAAGTTGAAAAAGCCGTATGTTTTTTTCCTTCTGCCATCTATCCAATATAACCAAGTTAAGACATTTTGATTTCCAAGAGAGCATACCGTTACTACTTTTATTGCTCCCAACTGCTTTCTGTATTGTGTTTTAATATTGTGATTATGGAGAGAAGTTAACTTTTATTTACATGTTATTATTCACTGTGCCAATTATGAGAAGAATGGAGAAAAGGCTGCTAATAGTTACCTTGTTCTTTAACAAATACTTAACTGTATCCCTTCTAGATGCTGAGGGGAATTTGAAAACTAGTGAATAGTAGTCTGTCTTCTAGGAGCTTACAGTCTAGGAAGGAAAACTTGTTCCTGAAAAATTATAACTTTATTTACAGAGTTACTTTTTCTTGTGGCTATGCAAAACAATTATGGTGGTCTGGTCAGTGAAGGTGATGGTCTGATTTCAATCATTCCTTTAGGTACGTAGTGATTCATTCAACTAATGGTTATTTGAGAAAGGGAAGTGGTTTCCATTTCTGAACAGGAACAGAGGTGTGTGAGTTCTAGAAAGTGCTACAATAAGAAATGATTAATCTGATGATTAATCTTCAGGAATATTGGTTGCAGAGTTATACTTAGCCTACCATAAACTGTGTTTCCCTTGGTTACTGTAGATATTTTCTAAATTATGAGGACTGTGATTTAATCTAGTTGAGCCAGAATATTCAGAATTATTACTTTTCTTAAGGTTAATAATATGTATTATGTATATTATATTTGCCTTATGATATCAGATTATATATATATATATATATATATATATATATGTAATGGTTTATTCTAATCTCCTACCTCACTGATGAATGCTAGAGACTATAATTTAAATTTTCACTTCATTTTGTTAATTATTCTTAATGTTCAGGATAATAGTTACTGTATTTGGAACTCTTTGTGTTTGAAGAAGTATATTTGTGTCTGAAAAAGTTCCTTTACCTAATTTGATTTTTTCCTCGGCTAACTTCACTAGAAAATTTTAGCCAATATTTATGTTTTTTTGTTTTTGTTGGATTTTATATTCCTACTTAAATATGTATGTTTCAAAATAGACTCCAAATACAGATAAGGTTGAATATCTTTGGCATTTATGATGGTCAATCTTTACAATTAAATCTTGAAATAATTTCTCATCCTGATATATCTTTTATAATTCATGCTGAGATTCTTAATTAAATAACTACCTGAGTGTTACCTTATTCTGGCCTTATTAAAAATTTCAGTGAATTTCCTACTGCTAGGGTCAAGATTCTTAGCCTGTGACTTCCTACATTTTTCTCTCAATCCCTCTCTAAGAACTCAGTAGGTGTTAAATTACATGATCATTTAGTTCTCTCTGTTTCTCCTATTTGTAAAGCAAGAATAGAAGACCCCCAGATGTTCCTATATCAATTAATTATTATTAATGTTTTTACTACTCCTTATTTATTTCTAATCTATTTCACTTAGTTTAAAGCTGTACCATCTGTCTTAATTGATGCTTTTCCATGGGACTGAGGAATTGAGATGAATGGCAGCAAGTTTACAATATTTTCATGAAATGTTGCTAGTATTTATTATGCATGATTTTATAGTTATAACTTGTCTGTACTCAACTGATGTCTTTTTTTTAGGAAATTATAGAACATTATTTTAAGGTCTTTATCTGAATGTTAAATTTGAGAAGAAAAGAATAATTTTTTAAGCTTTATTATAGAAGTTTAATTGGTTTTAGCTATTGTAGATCTCTTCATTGTTTAAATTTTCAAAATTTATGCTGATCTGTATTTAGACTTAGCAGTATAAATATAAAATTACAGAGCTATTCAGTGTCTGACTTGCATTAATTTTAAGAAATAGAACCGTTTAGAATAAAAATTCATATTTTAAAAAACTAAAGGAAGACCCATATTTATAGTTCACTCTGTCCTAAGCAATTGTTTCATGACTTATCTTGTCAGTATTTATCTTATTAGTATGAGACCATTAGAAGAATTTTTCAAATCCTAAAAATCACTCCTTACACAGAACTTATTTATCTTTGACACTTAGAAAGCAAGTTTTCATATTAAGAATTTTAGTTATTTTATTGAAAGTGGAATGGGGTTCACTATATTTTCAAATATAGTTTTTGACAAGTCACAGACATGATCAAATTCAGTGTTGAGCTAATTTAAATACACATTTTAAACAAAATATGAGGTAGAAGAAAGGCATCAAGCAGTTTTTAATCACAAGAAGGAAACATTCTCCCATTTGAAAACCAAATAGGAGAAAGAATAAAACAAAATGATTCAAAATGAAACCTATCTTTTCCTCCAAGAGCAAGTGAAGACAGTTTGAGGAAGTTACACATTTTCTTTTCTTTCACAATCTTGATTCTTAGAATCTATTAGCTAACATGGTCAGCAGGAATAATCTCTGGCAAGTGCTATGGTTAATGACTAGAGTATCAGGTGGCTATATTCAAGACTATTCTTCTAGTTTAGAATGCTGACTTCTAAATTAGTAATTATGACTTTCAATTTCCAAACTTTAACAGAAAGAAAGGGCAGAGTGTCTAACCTCTTGTAACAACTGCTCTTAAACACATTTGGATCTGTTATGAAGGGGAAAAATAAAAACCTAAGTGGTTTACACAAATTGTAAAATAGAATCTTCCACTATAATTAGGAAAAGGCATGATTAAGATCATATCAGAAAAATTCCCATGCTTATTTTATTTTGTTGTGATTCAGAACATATATGTATAGTCAAAAACAATGTCATTTATATTTTCTTGCTTGAATATAATTTAAACATAATTTTGCTTTGATGAATACTGACGAAACTTTAAAAGAGATACAGACCATGTAAGTGTTGTTGAAAAGTGTGATGAATGATTTTGTGAACTGTTTTTATATTTTTGATGAGCCAATTTTTACCATTTAAAAATCAGGATCATAATTTTAAATGATTATTAAAATATTTTAATATTAGCAAAATCTTTTAGGAGGCTGTTTGCTTAGTGAATTCAAATCCCTATTTGCGTTTTGAAGAAAATGGTGATTCCTCTAATTTATTACATATTAAGTAATTCTCCTTATGTGGAGCCCAGAAAAAATTAAATATTTTTAAGATTTCCAGGACAGAAATAGCCTAGTTTTATCAAGTCTCTGCAAAACAAATCTAATAGGTCGTGGGATATGGATCCTTGACATTGGCTGTAGTCACAAAGAACAGATAGCTGCTTCAATAGTTTCACCCATTGCACTATAGTATTTTAGCAGTATTCTAATATATATATATATATATATAATTTTTTTTTGGTACTGAGAATTGAACTCAGGACTTTGCACTTGCCAGGCAGGCACTCATGCCATTGAACTATATCCCCAGCCCAATACACTGTATTTTTAAGTTAACTGATAAATAAAATCAATTTTTAATCTACAAGATAGTTATAAACAGATCAAATCATATTTATAGTATTTTAATTGACTATAAAATAGGACTATTTTAAGAAAAACAAAATATTTTATCGTGATTTCTTGATCCAACCAAATATTTATTCATCTCACCTCACTTGACCATGCTGCAGTTTTGAAGTTAGAGAAGATATTCTTCATGGACACAATGTATCACATTCTTTGCTTTCTATAGTATGTCAATAGAATACATTCAAGTCATTTTACAGCTAGAATTTAGTCTTTGCAAAAGAATTCGTGTCGTTAAAATATCTCTGTGAGAAAGTTTTCCAAGAATAAATGGTATTATACAATTATTTAAATTTCTCTCAGACCTTGAATATAGAGTAATTCAAGTTTCTTGTATGTTGTGTCACTCAGGCAATATTGTTAGCTCACATGACTGAATAACAGTCTCTTGCAAATGGACAGGTTGGTGGGGATTTTATTTGAACATTTTGCATTTTGGGCTACGGGCCAATGATTTTGTCAATTTGTGTACGTACATATTTTTGAGAATAATTGTCAAAATTGAAATTGTTACACTTTGTTTTCTTTATGATTAATATACAATATGTATTGCTCTCCTTTCATCATTTCTTGTTGGATGGTAAATTCAATCTAATAACATACCTGAACTGAATTGTATTGCTGTTTCTTGTGATACTCTTTGTCTTATCAAAAACTTTCTTGTAAATGCTGTACTACCCACTGGTTATTCACGTTTTTATTTAATTAAAGCTTCATTCTCTTCTTAAGACTATGTGAGTGTTTTTCATGCATAGTGTTTTCTAGTTTGATTGTAATAGTACTGTGTGCTGTGGGCATATATTGCATGTCTCTGTGTTTGCCATGTGTTAGAACAACATAAAATGCATTTTCCTTTCTTCCTGTGTGGAAACCACAGAGATATTTAGTATTATAAGCAACACAGTGATTGTCTTTAAACAATTAAATAGAGTAACTTGAGATGTACCCTCATCTTTTAAAGAGATAAACTTCACCTTTTGTTTCCTTCAGCATGATTAACTACAGGCATTTCAGGTATCTACTCAGCAGAATAAAAGACTACCTTTTTATGTGAAGTAGTTGTCTGAAGATCAGAAATAATTACTTTGTACATTAGCCTTCATGGCCTGCTTGACCTGGTTAATTAATTTTTTGCTAGCATAATAATAATAGATATATATTTGAAGATATGCTTCATCGTTAAGTATCTAATTGACCTCTAATTTTAAGAGCTAGACCTTCCATTTATTGTCTTTTGGAGATGACTGGTGCAGACAGCGGGAAAACTGAGGAAAGTCTGGAGTTGACGTCCAGTCTCTTGCAGTTTCTCTGCCTTAAATTGTATTGCTTGGCTAACTTAGCATTGATAAACAAAAGGCAATTTGTAATGATCCTGTTTTGCTCTAGTAGAAGTCTTTGTGTGTGTGTGTGTGTGTGTGTGTGTGTGTGTTATTGATCAGGTAATGGATCTCCTTCCAAAAGCCTCTGAGAAGGACCTATTGGAAATAATTTGATACTTCTATTGGCACTGTACATGTATCTGATACTCCTTTGCTATGAAATGAATGTTCTAAACAAAGCTCAGAAGTCTAGGATTAGCCCCCAGCTTCAGCAAGCCCTGAAAGTATTTTGTAATTCTATCTTCAATCATGAATTAGCTAGGAAAAACAGACCCCCTCTCCTCTCTTTATTTCTCTGCTGTGTGCTGTTTTTAATTGCCTACAGGCAAGCTGTTGTGATCTTCTTTGGAAGTTTAAAATGTAGATAAAAATGCAAATCTAATTATTTCTTTTATGTAATCTAATTAACTTTTTAAGTAATGATAGATGTTCTATAGCCTGCTTCAAACATTTTAATAGTAAAATTTCTGGATTATAAAGAATAGGTAAAGCTACTATAATTTATGAATAGCAACCACTGTAACAGCTAAAATTACAAATTCTTGCTATGGATTAAAGCTCCACATTAGTGATGCTGCATTGTTTAAACTGGAAGGGAGCTATAAATAAGAAAAGACCTGATCAGATCCTGTGAGCTCCTATATGGAAATTAATCAGCTAACTACCTGTTTTCCAAATGTGGCCTTATGGCAAAAGGTCTTATTCAGCAGACCAAAACCTGAAGGTGAATCTCAGTGCTTTTCATGCACTATCCTTCAACTTTTTCAACCTGTCTGCCTGACTCTCCATTCTTTATTTTATCTTCTTTTTTTTTTTTTTTTTTTTTGCGGCACTGGGGATTGAACTCACAGCCTTGTGCCTGCCAGGGCAGGCGCTTAAGTCACTGAGCCAAACTCCCAGCCCTGGTTTTTTGAGGCAGGGTCGCACTATGTAGCTCAGGTTGGCCTTGCGCCGCCTTGTAGCCCAAGCCGGCCTCGAACTCACAACGCTCCGCCTACCTCAGCCTCCCGAGTGCTGGGATTAAAGGCGTGCGCCACCACGCCCGGCTTTATTTTATCTTCTTATATTCACCTCTCAGATTGCACTCCGTAGCTCTCTTCCAAACTATGGTACTAAAAATTCAGGTATTTGACATTGTGTCTGCATCTTCTAGTCTGTTCTACTGAACATCGTATTTTTTTTGCCAGTACCATGCTGATTTTATCACAGTGGCTTTGTAGTATAACTTCAAATCAGGGATTGTGATGCCTCCTGCCTTGCCTTTGTTGCCCAGAATTGCTTTTGCTATTCTAGGTCTCTTCTGGTTTCAAATGAATTTTAGTAATGTTTTCTTAAGTTCTGTGAGGTATGCTAATGGTATTTTGATTAGAATTACATTAAATCTGTATAATAATTTTGGGAGTATGACCATTTTCACGATGTTGGTTCTTTCTATCCATGAGCTAGGGATATGTTTCCATTTTCTGATATCGTCTTCAACCTCCTTTTTCATAGTACTGTAATTTTTCAATGTATAGATCTTTTACTTCCTTTGTTAGATTTATTCCTAAGTATTTAATTTTTTTTTTTTGGATGCTGTTGTGCAGATTGTCCATCAATTGAAGAATGGATAAAAAAGATGTGGCATTTTTATAAAATGGTGTACTACTTAGCTATAAAGAAGGATAAACTTGAGACTTTCATAGGTAAATGAATGCAATTTGAGATCATACTCCTAAGTGTATTAAGTCAGACTTGCATGTGTAAACGTCATATTGTCTCCGTAGTATAAGAAGCTAAAAGAACAAATAAGATGCAAAATGTACATTAGATAGTGTAAAATTGGAAGAAACTATTCAAAAGGAAAGAGAAATTGGAATGGGGGAAGGGAGAAAAGAAGGAAGGGTAAAGAAAAGGTAGTTATACTAACTTCTGTTCATTGAAATGAAGGTTTGGGCCTATATTGTTTGATCAATTTTTCATTCCTATATCTTGCAATATGAGCAACTACTTTGAAGATAATGATATGCAATGTATTAGCCATTGTTACTCTCCTACTATCTTGTTTTGAAATTTTGCATCATTGGTTTTATTGTTTTTTCTCTTTAAAATAAAAAGTTAAGCATAAAAACCCTGAAAAAATAAAAAAATAAAAATTCAGCTAAAGCAGTCTCTGCTTCTTTCTGGAATTAAAGTGGGAGAGTTCTGTGTCTCTTCAGAGGCAAAGTGGGGTGCAGTAGAAGGGGTAGATTAGTCTGGATGGTGCTGGCATGTGATGTTACATAATGTTGACTCAATCTTTCAGGGGCAATGTGTCTCCTAGATGTTTCTTGATCATTTCTATTACATTGAAGGTTCAGTTTAGTGATAGTCTTTAATACCCTTCTAATCAGGGTGTGTGTGTGTGTGAGAGAGAGAGAGACAGAGAGAGAAGGGGCAGAGGGAGGGAAAGAGGGGAGAGAGAGAGAGAGAAGGAGAGAGAGGCTGGTTTGTGAGTAGACAGCCAGGTTTATTAGGCACTTGGAAGTGGTTGATGGAGAATTAGGCAAAGCTGCTTGGAGACTGTATGAAAGAGAGCATGGCATTTTATTCTAGAAAAACAGGGTCAAATTTTCACCTTTCACATTAAAATGGTCCTTGCTATTAGATCGATAGTGCTTGTGAAATTAGAAAGATAGTAAATGAATCTTTCCAATTTATTTTATAGCTTTTTAAACATGGATGACGTTATGTGATGTAGCAGTACAAAATGCAAAAGTCCTTCTTGTTTTAAAATAAAGTTGTTCATATAAATCTTATGTACACCATCTCCTGTAAGTCAAGCATTTGCCTAGCTTTTTTGAATTATGTCTATACTTAGAATTTAAGAAGTTAAACAGTATGCATACCAGACTTGAGAGATGGGAAATAAAAATTGATATACTGTGTGACACTTGATATAGCACAGGGAAATATCTTTTAAACGTTGAGGGATGTACTGACATAACCATTTTTAATTCACATATAGTAACTTTCACTCAAAGTTATTAATGTTAGGGCCAGATATTTTTACTTGTTCAAAATAAAAGAAAATAAATGATGCAAAAGGTGTAATGTCTCCCATGAGACAGTGAATTAATTTTATCCACCACACAGTCCATTAAGAAAATTCAAAGTTCTACTATTTACAAGGAATATTAAGGAATTCATAGGTCAGAATAAAACGAAGTGTCCATCCTCAATCAGGTTACAGTTCTGACTTTTGTTACATATACATTTTATTGGAAGAATTTTGACTTGAAATGTTGAGATGAATTTTCTGTAGTGGCTGAGGTTAGTGCAGATGAAAAGCACTCTCAGTTGGGTCCCTTGGGCTCTGTTCAAACAGGACGACAAGGTAGACAAACTGTCCTAAGAACTCCAATGGCCTAATCCTGTCTTGTACTACAATACCATCTCCACTGTCTCCATGTTATACATTCTTTGGTTATATTATCCATAGGAAGTTTCAGTTGAATGGCTAATAAGTATTATCCCTTTTAAGAAGTTGTGATGACATCAGGATGCAGTTTCTCAAATGGAAAAGCATTTTCATGCATTGTTATTCAGTAAAGATTGTACACAAAAATTAGGTGGATATTTCTCAGACTGGATGTGGCTGAAGTCATTTGTAGAGAATTAGTGCACTGTGGGGTTCATCTAATTGAATGGAGTCTGAGAATGCAGAAACCTGAAACCTCCAGAAGAAGGACTTCCAGCTGTTGGTTTAGGTATTCATCTGTCCTAAAGCATTCTCCACTGCATTCTGTGGCTGTTAAGTGCCTCCTTTCTCTTGACCTGTGCTAGGGGAAGAAGGTGAAGAGAAAGAAAATACATGTGAACAGACAGCTGTCATCTTATTTAGTGATGAGTAATGGAAGTATAAGAAAAGGAAAAACTCAAGCTTTTTTCTTTACATGACTCTGTTTTTCTTTTTTTTTTTTTTAGCTTTGTGCATACTCAGGTTTCTACTCTTTTTCTTCTGAAGGCAAATTTGAGTGGAGAGATGATTAGGTGACCTGGTATTCTTTGTGTGTAGAAAAGCCCTTGATACAGGCAGAAATGAGCTAGTAGAATTACTAGGTTGTAGCCAGAGGCTAGTCAGAATATCAGGTAGATCAGGAAACAAACAAACACAAATGATATACACAAACATCACAAATGATGGAACAATCAATGGGGAAATTCCAGCTCATTACTGGACTATCTATAATGCAAGTTTTAGAAAACAGGGTTCTTGAAGTTGGCATACACACAACAGCTACTTTGCTGTTAAGGTTTTCTGGTTTAATTCTAGTGTGGATTGTCAGATCTACTGGTTTTCTGAGAGGACCCATTCATGGACTCCATACAGGGTAGACATATATCCTGGGAACTCTTAAACTTTTATAGATTCCTTGTGGGAGAGAGTTCAGATTATAGTAGTCAATAGAAAAGATAATCTGAGCTCTGTGTTTAGGACCTTGGCCTCTATCCTGACCTAGTAACCTTCCTTCTCAGTAACATTTAGTACCGACTATAGGGACCCTGATTTGTATTATACTACATACATCAAGTGGTTGTGAATGAAATTTTGAGGCAGATGCCTTCAAGTTGTAGAATTACAGTTAAACCATTTTTTGTTTTAGTTTTTTAAATAAGCTTTCTAACACATACTGCTCTTATATAAGAAAAAAGTTGGTTTAAAAATCTTAGATATACATTGAGAGAACCCTGATTTAGATATTAATAGAATTTATCATAATATTTATGTGATGAGCTACCATGGACTGATAAAATGATACTTACAAGTAATTTTTAATGATTTGCAATGTTATAACATTAAGTGGAAAGATCCTAGAGCACAATAATGTAAATGCAGTGAGATCTTAACTACATGAAAAAATGCATTGAGATAAGTCTAGAAAAGAATGCAGTACTTTCATAAATAGCATTATTATTACACTTTATAGAAAGAATGGGCATCTATCTCTTGTGATCATCTTCAAATTGAGTATAATCACAAAATTTTTGGATTTGACTGTCATACTTGATTTCTTTCTGTTTAAATTGGACTTGTAGTTATAAAACAAAAACAAAAGTAAGTTTCAAGATAGCTGGAAAAACGTGCAAGTATAGATCTTTCCAGTGCTTTGAAACGGTTTCACTGGTGTCTAATTTAGTCATTCTCCCAACCAACTGAATTAATTCCATAGACTTCCATATTCTCCTTAGTTTAGAGAGGCCACAATTTCAAACCCAGGAAAAGGAAGAAGAGTGCTGGAGAAGAGTACTGATTATCCTCAAACGCGATTAGGTTCTTCTCCTTTCTATGGAAGGTATGTGGCCCCCAATTTGAGGACAAAATGGCATTATAGCAGTGAGAGATCAGATCAATGACAGAAAGAAGCCTGAATTTGGACTCAGGATGTCTCTGCCTCGTTTTTGTTCTGGCACTAATTGCACGTCCTCCAGCAAATGAGTTTTTTGTCATATATTTCGAGTAAGAATTCTAAAGATTATTGGAAAACTCATCTCTGATTCTGGATGATAGGAACGTGCTCAGGCCTTTAGAAAAAGAAGAGAACAGCTTTTGTTGTTCTTTTTTTTTTTTTTTTTTGTACTGGGAATTGAACTCAGAGCCTTTGCATTGAGCTACATCTCCAGTCATATATATGTTCTGGGATTATAGGCCTGTACCACCATTCCCTACTGCAGTAAGTATTCTTGTTGATAAAGCTTGAAGGCAAATGTTAAGTTTGATACAGGATAAGCTATGTCCACGTAGGAGCACTGTTTTCATTTTAACCATCAAAGGGTTTGAGATCATGAGGTTCAATTCATGTTGCCTTTGTGAAATATTGTGATGGTTTATAATACTTGCCACACAAAATGATGGCTATGGTGGAATTTTAGAAAAATACATTTAGGAAGACGGCTTATAAATGCTTGCTTTCAGGATATAGAAAACACTTTCCTGCAGCCAATGACAAGCTTTTAGTTTTAGGGGTATATAATGGAAAGGGTGACACAAACTTAATTTTGGGATTGCAAGTAGAATATTATAATTTTTGGGAAAAAAAATCTGTGTAGCTTTTCTAAGTATTAATTGCAGGAAATTACGGCATATCCCACTGAAGTATTATGTCAGTGGCATATATAGCATGTAACACCTTTTCCTAGTCTCTCTTGTTTTCACTATGTGTTGCATTTTCATTTGAAAAGAGATGTGTTAAGCAACTAGAACACTCTTCAACTGTGGGAGTAGTGCTGACTGTGGTTCAGACTGTCTGAAAACAATTAAGCTCTGAATGGGAGACTTCTTGATTATGCTTCTTGGAAGTAGATTTCCTGCTTAAAGGATAATGTTGATACAGATATTCTTTCGACTATTTCCTCATTGCAACTAGTTAAGTTTCATCTTCTAGTCCTAATAAATTTTCCAACTACAATTTATTTATTGGGCCGTAAGATAAAAAATGAGAAAATTTCATTTGTGATGTGTGGTAGAAACTAATATGGTTTTCAAATTTCCTCCTATTTTGTTTGAAGTAAATAGGGTAATTACTCACTAAAACTCTAATATCTTTCAGGGCTTTAGGGATGAATCTAAAACAGAACTATATAATGTTTTATTTAGGCAAATCCATGTTCTTATTAGGCAGTTCACCTTAATGTCATTTTTATAAGTAAACTGTTTTCTTTTTTTCAAGAGTTGTTTAATTAATTTTGTTGTAATACCACATTCTGACATCTGCCTTGTTAAGGCCTGCAGGATGTGATTTGTGGTTTAAAAATGAAAGCAATTTGTTATTTGAAAAATGATAAATCATTTGAGAATGATCCATAAATATGAATATGAAAGAGTCCGATGCTTTTCTCTTTCATTTTTCTTTTTAGGCTAAAGCACATGTGTAGTTACCTGTGTTCCCATGAAGTGTGCCCGCTGTATGTATGACCAGAATCTAAATACGAATGAGACTCCCTATGAAAAAACTGCTGCCCGATAACTTCTTGGACTGTTTATGGTCCCCATTTATTGCAGGGCTTTTCTGTATAACCAGTGGGTGGATCTGGTTTTACTTATCGAATCCAGATCTGCGTTTCTTTCCCCCTGCTGAGTAGGGTGAAGTTCCTGGGCCACCAGCTTCTTATTTTGAGGTTCATGGCATCTTGAGAATTGAAGCTGTCAGCCCTGGAACACCCAGGGTTTCAGTGGAAAGATTAACACTGTTAAATAACCCTCGATAAGTCTTCTGTACAAGCAGCACAGGTGAAACATGCATTTTACTTCTAACTAAAGGATTTGTTTATTTGTTTGTTTGTTTGAGACATGGTCTCACTATGTAGTTCAGGTTGGCCCTGAACTCACTATGTGTCGCATGCTGGCCTCTAACTCCTGGTGATCCTCCTGCCTCAGCCTACCAGGTGCTGGGATTACAGGCATGTGCCACCATCCCTGGCAAGGATTTATTTTAATAATTATGGACAAATATTCATTTCCTTATGGTCTTTCTCCCTTTTCCTTTAGATAAGAGTAGATCTCATCTGGAAGACTTTTTAAAGTCTGCTTGGTAATCTTTCACCTAACCTCTATGTTTTTCCACAGGGGAGTGGGGGAAGTAGGTGAGGCATGAGGGACGGGACAATATGTGAGATATACATAAATGGTAATGTGGTATTTTCTCAAAAGAGCATTATATTTCCTTTGGAGGAGTGGGTGTGAGGAAGGTATTTGGTCGGGTTTACAAGAGGGCCATTTCACTTTCCCTGTAAAAAGACCTGGCTGTTAAGTTGCCATTGGAACCTCCACCCTGAGAGAACATGTTGCCCTAGCATTCTAAAGGGGCAAATATATTGAATTTGCTGACTCCAGAAGGTAGGTTTAAAAGTAGTTGGGCAATATCCTGGCAATCTACAAAATGAGTCTCCTCATTATAAAGCGTAAAATGTAGGAAAGATATCTGGGAAGAAATCTAAGGAAAAATGGCCTTTTAAGTACACTGATGATGTGTGAAGACAGTCTTACAATCTTTTCGACTACAGAAGTCTTACTGCATTTTGAAAAAAAAAGTACATTTTAATTTTTTAAAACTAACTGGCTTTAAGTTGTAAAAGAAAGAGAAAGCACTTTGAAAAACATTTGTAGTGCTATGTATCACACAAAGCAGATAAACTGATTTATGGAGTTTCCTACACGTTCTGCAAAGGGTAAGCACTGCTAACAGAGTGAGTGGCAGCCTCTGGGAGCTGAGCAGGCCCCAGGGACAGGTCTTTGTTCCTCTGGTCTTGACAGGCATGTGTCTCTGTTAAACGAGGGCTTAATTTCTCTCATATGTGAGCGATTTCCAAGCTCAACAAAGGCAGCCAAGACCCGGGCTATTTAAAAGAACCAGCACAGGAGGAAGCATTCTTGAAGACAGAGGATGCTAAAAGACTAATTACTCACTGTGGCTTAGCCACTATTTTATTTTTTCCCTACTTAAGATTTATTAACATAGATCTGCCACATTTTTCTTTTACACAAACACACATTAAAATTACAAGGGTATATTTTTATTCTTTGTGAAATAGCCATTTGCTGCTCTCTGCTCCTTGAGAAGAGGTGCCCCCTCAGCAGTTGTGGTGAATATCATGGAATATTAATTCACTAGAGGGGGAGGGGAGAGGCTAATATACTTCGGATCTTTTCTGTCTCAAGTGGAAGGAATTTAAACTATTTACTAAGCAGCATCCTTGGCAACTCTCTGAGTCAGTTCTTTTGACAGTACTTGCTTAAAATGTGGAGGTCTTTATTTCGACATTTCTCTGAGAGTTTCATGTTATGATTTCTTTTTTTGTTAAGCTTCTCTCAATTTCTGGAAAAAATACTTATTGTTAAAGGGATATATGTAGGAGGTTATAGGCATGTTTCTATTTTCACTTTTCATTTTTTAAGGCTTTGTAAACTAGATCATTTTTCCCTTTGACTTCTTATAATCTTCATTAGCCCGTTATCATAATTTTAAGTACTAATTTTTGAATTTCTGTACTTTTCAAACTCGATATCTTCTTTAGTAGACATGATCTACAAATTAGCACTTAAATGTTTGCATGACAACTATTTTATTATATTACATTTTAAAGATAAATATGAACAATAATCATCTTCTGCTTCACCAGTTGGATGTTTTTAAAGCAGAACACACCAATTATTTGAATTGTTTGCAAAGAATTGTCTGTAAATTAAGATCTCGTCCAACTCTAAACTTCTGTGTTATAAGAATAAAGGTATGGACTTATTAAATGGAATATATAAATTTATTTCCTATCATCCTCAGTAAATATGCTTAGAAATCTGCCCCAAATATTTAAATCTACATTTTAAACTTTTTTTGTTTTTTTTTGCTTTTTCAAGACAGGGTTTCACTACACAGTTCAGTCTGGCCTTGAGCTCACTTTGTAGCCCAGAGTGGTCTCAAACTCGCAATAATCCTCCTGCCTCAGTCTCCCAATTGCTGGGATTAAAGGTTTGTACCACCACGCACAGTTTGTCCTTCGCTTTTTAACCTACTGTTACTAATATGACCTAGGTTATCGTCACTTTATGATAAAAATTGCTGACGTAGAGTCCTAAATTATTTCCTTACTTTCAGGCTGTTTCTTTACACTTTATTGAACCTGTTTGTCCCAGGGTGTTTTTTCTAAACTGGACTTCTCATTGTGTTTCTCTTCTGCTTAGAAGTTTCCAAGGGAGTTCTATTGATTATGATTTTGCTTTAACAAATTTTCAAAAAGCACTTGTGCTTCCAAGACTCTTCTTTGAGGGTATGGAAGTCTACCAAAATCTCTGATGCTACTAATTTTGTATTACAGAGAGGGCAGGCAAACAATATAAGGGATAAGTAATATTATAGCATGTTAGGAGAACTGCTATGTAGAAAAGGCAGGGAAGGGTAAATGGGCAGGAAAAAGGGACTGCAATTATAAACAGTGTGTTTGAGTAAGTACTTAACAGAAAAGGAAACATTTGGGCATAAGATAGTAAGGAATGGAGGAAATCATGTGGATTTGTGGAGAAAGACTGTCAGAGAGGGAAGAGCAGATACAAACTCACAAGGCAGGAGCAAGTCCACTCTATTTAAGGAACTTTAAGATGCCGGTATAGCTGGCAGGCAGGAGTAACAAAAGGCAGAAGAGTAGGAAATATGAACACAGAAGGTCTTTAACACCTGTCTTTAAATGCTATGGGAGGCCACTGAAAAGAATAGCATGAGATTTCATTTGGATTTTAGAGGCTCATTCTGGCTCCTGTGTTGCATGTAGACTGAAGAAGCCAAGAGTGAAAGCAGACAGAGCATGAGATGGTTAATAAAGAAAAAAAAATACTGGTTCCTTACTGCAGTGGATAATGAAAAATGGTTAGATTCTACATATATTGTGAAAATAAAACCAAAGAGATTTGGAATAAACAGGAAAGAGAACAGTCAAGGGTGTGACTTCAAGGATTTGGACCTGAGCAACTGAAAAAAATGGAGTTGACATTTCACCAGGATTCTGCCATTCACTGGGAAAACTGTAAGAGAACAGATAGCTACATGGATTGAGTGATGTGAGGATGAACATTTCAAGAGTTTAATCTTGAAATGATAAGTTGAAATACCTAGAAATCCAGGAGGAGGTGCTGAATAGGCAGCAAGACCTGTGAGTCTGGAATTCAAAGGAGACATAAGGACTGGAAATAGACATTTGGGAGTGTCAATGTATGAATGGTTTTCTGAGTTGAGAATTCTCACCTTGAATTTTATGGCTCTCCGTAACATGATTCCTACTGTTATTTTTAGCTTTACTTTTTTTTCAATAGCTGACAAACTAGTCTATATGCAATTTCTTGAACAAGACTTGTGCTTTTCCATCTCCAAGTCAGTTGTCATATTGTTTTTTTCCTTGGAAGATCCATCGTTTTCCTCATATTCATTTTTATTCTTTGAAAGCCTAGGATCCCATTAAGGCCAATTCCATGCAATGTTTACTGATTAGCAACTCCTTTGTCCCCTGACTTGAAGTTATCTTTCTTTTCTGAGTTTCCACAGCCCCTTGTAGCTTTTTCGTAGAATACCTCATTCTTTTTTTTTTTTTAACACTTCATATGTGTTTTGTCCCTTCTACAAGATCATAGTTGTCTTAAAAAGAGATAATGTTTTTATAGTCTCAACATGCCTACATCAGTGCCTTTCTTGCACATGGCTAATGCTCTGTGAGTATTTTTAAATCAGATAGTTGAAATATTAAATTATTTTAATGGACAAAAGATACACTCAGAATGATTCTTTTTTCTTTTTTGTATATTAATTATTTATTGAATTAAATATTACAAAGTTCATATATGAAACAAATTATACTGTTTAACTTATGAATCCATGAATTAGTAGAATGATGAAAAATTAGGAATTTATCAAATACCCTAGGCACTGATCTGATGAGAGTCTATCCAATTTGCAGATATGTTTGGTGATAAATTTGTACTTTTTAACTTCTACCTTATTAGAATGGGCAATTTGGATGAAATGAACAGTCTATAATTAATTAATTAAAATATAATCTTTGGGCCCAGGCATGGTGCCACATACCTGTAATCTCAAGGATCACAAGTTTGAGTCCAGCCAGAGCAACTTAGTGTCCTAGCAAGGCCCTGTCTCAGAAAACTTAAAAAAATCTAAAGTAAAATAAAAAGTACTGGGGATATAGCTGAGAATGAAGGCCCTGGGTTAAATCCTCAGTACAAAAAGCCATTTTAATGATCAATTTTGATTGACTCTGGTATTAATTGAAATGTTTATGAGGAGTAAATAGAACTTTGAATGTATTTATACTACAAAGTATCAATGGCCTTTATTTCAAAGTCTAAATTGGTGAATAATTTGTATTTCTCAAAAGTGTCTAAATATATAATTAATTTTGAATACTTATATTCCAGAGTCTTTCATAAATCCTTTACAAATATTACCTCCTTAGTTTTTCAGGATTCTTCCTTGAGAGGTATTGAATTTTACCGTAATTTTTAAATCTGCAACACCATTGTTCCTTAGGAAAACTTCAGAAAGAACTACTAAGGGATATATAGCTTCTCTACACAGAGTTTACAATCAGATCTCTTTTTTAAGCATTATAACTGCTATAATTTTTGCTTGTGTTTTATTAAATCTGGAAATGTTGAGAGTGAATTTAGATTCACTTCAATTCCATAAACATTTATTAAATACCTTAGCAATGAGCTGGGCACACCAAAGTGAAAAAACTGTCTATGTCTTTAATGAATTCATGGTTTAGTATGAAACATTTGGACAATAATCATATTAAATAGAATGTTGATTTTTTCAATCAGATGCCTTAATTACCATTCTTTACTAATCATACATTAAGTATGTTAGCTTTCGCAATGCTAAGCGTATATCCCATAAATGTGATTTTGGTTATTTGTGGCTTGTAAGATATCACACCAGGTGGAACAGTAAGCTTACTGAAACTTTCAAGAAACTCCACCAAAAATTATTCCTCTAAAAGTAAAATTTTAAAAACATATTTTACCAATTTGTTGTTTTAGCAATCAGCTATAGGGAAAACTATAGTTAGCTCTAAAGAAATAAAGAAGCAGTAAACTTCACAGACTTCACTTAACATCTGCTCTGTGTAGTGGGACTGAAAGCGGGGCAGTCTAGGAAGCACAAAGCATCCTGTTTTCTGTCCGAGAACTTTCAGAGGAGCCAGGCAGGTCGAAATGCCCCTGCATTCTAAAAGTGAGGAGAACAGTGGCAAAGCACCTTGCCGGCAAGTACAAAATACTAATTATAAACTGCATGACTAAATGCTAAATGTCTACTAATTAAAATGAATGAAAGCAACAAGTTACACACAAGCAAGAGATTATTTTACAAACTTTTCAATGACTTTAAATTGAGTACAGTGTTATACAGTGCTTCTATACATGATATGGTTAACATGTTACTTGAGAGTTTGTAGAGGCTCAGCTATTTGGTGACCAGCTCCAGAAATGGACATCCTTAGCCTGAAAGCTGGATCTGTGGCCAAGTAACAAATACACTTGTCAGTGCCCAAACTTTTTGCAGGACAAAATACCACATGATGAACTGCAGTGCAGGGGAGCCGCAGAGGAAAGCACTGCAGGCTGTTATCTTGCAGGATTAACCTTCTCTTTAGGTTAGACTTAGAAGCCAAAATCACACACTGTCAGGGCCCTGAGAGAATGATTTAACCTGTAACTTAAAAGACTTTACTCCAGATTTATTGGCAAGATTTGTTTTTCACTTTAAGACAGACTTTTCATCTTCAGACTTGATCTAGAAAGTATCGTTTCTTTCTTTCTTTCTTTCTTTCTTTCTTTCTTTCTTTCTTTCTTTCTCTCTTTTCTTTCCTTCTGATTTTGTTTTTCCTAAAATACTGACTGAGAAACTTGCTTTAGACCGTTCTTTGATGAATGAATACCAAACCTTCTGAAAGTTAAGGTTATAAGTAGTTGTGATCTTTTTAACGTTCGTTTCCCGTCATTTATTTTTCTTTTAATTAATTTACTTCATTTATAAAATATATCAGCAAAATATATAGGATCTTAGACTGTTTTGGCTGAGAGGAACCTAACCTAGATTACTCAATTTCAGATTTTTTTAAACAACACACAAGAAAAAGTATATTTCACGTGACCGGTCAGTGTGTACATGCAGCATATTACATGCAAAAATGTAATAATAGACAACCAAATTTCATTAAATGATACTTGCCTTACTACCTGGAATGCTGTCTCTCTCACATCTTTCCTTTTCCTGTTTTAGTCTTTCCCCTCATCATTTTTCATTCTCTTTTCTCATCCTTTTCCTTTTCTTCTTTCCTTCTCACATTATCTTTCCATTGTTTTTTCAAAGTCTTCTATTCTCTCACCTTTCTTTACTCACCCTTTTCTGTTTTCCCTTCTTTCATCTTGTCTATCTCTCCCCAAACTCTTGTTTCCCTCTTTCTTCTCTTTATCTTTACTCTTTTTCTATTTTATCATATTAAAAATGCCATATCTGCCCCACTAATTGGTCGCAAACACAAAATTTGGAAAACTTTGACCTTAGTCAAGAACTCATTTTGTCCTTAAAGAAATCAGGACTGATAAATATCCTGACATCTGTGGGAGAGATCTATGGTCTTGTGCAACATCATATGTAATGTCCTGAAAACCTCTAGTTATTGACAGAGTTAGGTTTAGAATGTGGGACACCAAAGAAAACAAACATCCTGGGCTATATGGCCATCTTATTACAATTTTAAACCTAATTCTCCTTGTTTTTTTTTTTTCAGTATTTATTTTTTATTAGTACATGTTCGCATCACATAATGATTACATGTCTTATGGGGAGATGGTGCATTTGCATAACATATCTCAATTCTTTTTTCACTCCCTTTTCTCTCCATCTCTTGATCACCTTCCATTTTGCAAAAGATCTATCTCCCTACTTCCTGTTTTCTATCTTTTATTTTACTCTTATATGATAAACAAGCTTTCATGTCTGATTTATTTCATTTAACATTATGGTCTCAAGGTATATTTGAAGGATAGAAGATATAGCTAGTTGTAAGTATAAGCAAGAATGTTTCAGTAAATATTTTAAATTCTTACCTTTCTAGTTTAACAGTTTCTATCCATGATCATGAACTTAAAGTGATGTTTTTAAGCAAGAAATAGTTGTTACCGTTATGTGTACAAACTGAAGGAGCTGAAAGGTCCATTGTATGTAATTGTAGGGAATCCTTGCACTGAACAGGAGAATCTGTTAATTTATTTTCATGGTTCCAGTAAGGGGCATGAAACTGAAGACCATAAACAATCAGTCTGATAAACTATGGTTATGTTTAACTCCCTTCTAAGAGTTACTCTGCTTGCGCAGTGAACGCCAGAGAAACATGGTGCGGTGAGGCCAAGTGCGAACAATGTAAATTCTAAAAATCATTTTTTCTTAAATATTACCAAGCACCAGGTACATGATACAAAAGACAGGAAAGAGAATAATGAGAAACATTAACACCATGAATAGTATGTGACAGAGATCTGACTCGACTGTTAGGATGAGCAGTATTTATTGATAGACAGTTCAAAAAGGAACTCAGCAATTTATTTTCTCTTTGTCCTTCTCTCTTCCCCTCAGACCTCACTCAATGTATGCCTTTAAAATTTTTGTGGGCTGTATTTTTTAAAAATTTAAAAAGTTTTGGCCACTTAGGATCGAATGTAGGCCCTTTACACTAAGCTACTTCTCTGGCCTTTCCTTCTTCTTATCTTCTTCCTCTTCCTTTTCCTCTTTTCTTCCTCTTCTCTTTCTCCTGTTCCCTTTCTCTTTCTTTTCTTACTCCTTTTCTCCTCCTCCTCCTCCTTGTCCTCCTCCTTCTTTTTCATTCGACACAGGATTTTGATAGGTCACTAAGTTGCATGCTGGCCTTGAATTTGAGGTCCTCCTGTCTTATCCTTTCAGAGTGCTGGGAATTTGCACTCTGGAAGGGTAAGACAGGAGGGTCCCACCATGCCCAACTTGTTTTTTTTATTTTTGTAATTTAGTTGTTGTTATTTTTCTTTTCTCTTTTTCTTCCTGGAAGGTACACTAAATTTTCAACAGTAAATTTGCATGCCCGATATTACAAATAAAGTTAAATTTTTTATTGAGGCAAATATCTACTACTTAGCTTCTAAAATAATTTTTCTGCCTAAGCCTTTCATACATATGTTTAAAATAACAGAGGCATTGTCAAATTATGAGACATAGTCTTAACAAAGTAGAGACCCAAGAGAAAAGAAAGGAATAGATTTACCTGTGAAGTGCTGGAGCCAGTTCACACTGCCTCATGAGAGTGAGTATATGTCTATCTTTTCTCAGTTTTTTGTCTATTGATATGAAATCAGCCCTAGTGTGCACCACAGAAATTGGCAAATGCCCCAAATTATTTTTTTGAAAGCAAGTTTATCAACACACAACTAAGTGTGGTAAAGGGCAAAAATATTACAGAGAAAAGCAATCAAACCTTTGAATCATTGATTCTTAAATCAAAGGTACAGGATGTTAATTAACCAATATCATTAGTTTGGGATCAAGAGTTAAAAACTTTCTTGTAGTTTTGTGAAGAACTTGGATTCAATCAAAGAATGTTAAAAAGAGAGTTCAGCTACAAAAATTCTTTACTAATTTAAAAGTATTTTAAAGTAATTCACAGCCAGATATAATTAGCCTCCTGGGCACACTGTACTGCTTTTGTAGACTTCAGGAAAGAAGGAAAATTTGGAAGTCTGAACAGAATCTCAGCCTAAGAAAATGAAACATTCTACAATTAATTTTTATCTTCAATTCATATTTTCTTTCTGACAGTATACCATTTGTGTTCTCAATAGGTTTGTAGGCTACTTTACTGTAAAAAAGACCTGTTATTTTTACTTTTATGTTAAAAAGTAACCACATTCGCTTCTATCTCTGTTAAGCAATTTTATCACACTTAGTATAATGCCACAAAGTGGTATCTATAAGTCCTAATAGCAGACACGGACCTGCAATGAATAGAGTCTTCTATAAGCAAGCGCTGGCTGCCCCGCCACAGGGGTACAGAAATAAGATGCTTGCCTCAGCTGAAGAGAGTGCCTTAACTGGGGTCACAGTCTTCCCAGGACTCTCCCATCTGAATGCTGGATGTGAATGCAAAGGTCTGGCCTTTAAAACTGAAACTAGACTTTCAATCCAGAACTTTCTGCTGAGTTGCATAAAGTTTTGTTAAATTAATGCTGGAGATTAACTTCTCCCTCTTCCCAATCTTCTTTCTGCCTCTTGTTTACAAGTGTTATTCTCTAGTAAATATCTTCTATGCCAAACCTCGTTTTACTCTCTGCTTTTAGAGAACCCACCTATGGCAGCCCAGAATACATGCGTTAGTGTTATGCTAGGGCAGTTTTATCAGGCCTGGCCAATACCATTGAGGCCTGTACTTCTGATATATTAGACCTTCTGTGAGGTCCGCAGCCTAGTCCTATGACTTTGTATATAGCAGAAATGTTATGAAAAATATGCTTTACAGGTTTTGCTTCATGTCTCAGTTTCTGTACTCAAATCTTGCCACTTTACACACATTTGGCAATGAAGTTTCACCTATCCTAAAGTTCTGTTGCATTAACTAGATTTTTATAGGTAGAAACAGACTTATCAAAAGTCTGATTGTTCTATAAGTCAATAAAAGTCTGGAAAGGAGACTATATTAATGGTAAATGTATATATTATAAAGTTTATTACATTTTAAATTTAACCCCAAATTCCACTTGGTCAAAAATTTAAAAGATTCCAAAGTTGTGTGTATAGTTATTAGGTTACTAAAATTCATGAGTATGTATTTAGCTCTTGTCTTACTCAGAATTCTGTATAAAGATTTTTTACCTTATTTTTTCTATCAGTTCACAAGTTCATATCACCTAAGATTTGTCTATCAAATTAACTTTTGATACTATAAGGCCAAATAAAAAATTAAAAGTGGGAAGAAAAATAATTTCAATGAACACTAATTCCTCCACATAATTGTTTTGAAGGGTTGTTTGAAAATAATATAGGTAGAAAACATAAGAAAAATATGAAATACTAATATTTAACTTAAAGTCTTACATCTTTTATAAACTAAACTTTAGCATACTCATTCTGAAAATTATTTTTGTTTAATGTAGAGTGTAAGATACAGCAAAAGAAGGTAGTAACACCTAGGCAACATCAGTAATTTTAGATAATGAATTAGTACTATTACACAATCTGGGCTAACATCAGTTGCACTAAAAAAGAGGAGTACTCTAATGAAAACATTTTCTTAAAAGTATACATTTCTGAAATGTCATTGTTAGATACAATTTAGGCATAAAATGAGCTTCTAGGAATTATGTGCATGATCTTTCTCTTGTGAATATATTCTGTATGTTATTAAAGGAAAAATATAAAATGGTTTGCTGCTAGATGGTGCAAGGAATAGTCTCCCCCACTGAAGATCATGTTCTGTCATGTAGTCCATCACTACAGGAGAGCAAAAGTCAGTGGGATGGCAGTTTGGCCAGACATTGAAATAAGTGGACTTGAAAGTATATATTCCCATCAAAGCAATAGTTTTAAATACTTTTTAAAAGTTACAAATTGGAATATGCTTACTTAACCTTAATTAATTGCTTGTTTAAACTATTTATAAAAAAAGTGTATTAAGTTGAGGTTTAACTTAAGGGACCAAAGTCTTTAAAGAAAGCTGTTGGGAAATATTCAGAGACATAGTTTCCAACTCTGACTGGCACCTATATGGCAGGGAATCTTGAACAAATCATTTAAATTTAAGGAATTTTTTCTATAAAAAGATGATAAGACATACAGAGTCACATGCATGCGTGCACCTCTAACTCTAGTCCCATAGGACTGACGTGAGAATTGGCAGAGTTAATGTGTAAAGAAGCCCTTTAGCAACTAACTGTTGCTAATGGGCATAGTCTTAATAAAGATGACAAATGAGTTTATATAGAGCAAAGTAATTTTACATAAATTCTGACATTGAATTCACCAAAATCTTTTTCTTATTCCTTCAAGGACACCAATGAAAGCAATAATCAAGCAAGAGGAATTCTAATTATTCCTAGTAGAAGTCCTGCCTACAATTTCTTCATTTCCCCTCTCTACTCATGTACCTATATCCACACATTTCATCATTCTTTATCCTGACAAAAATAAGAAATATAATGTTTATGATATTATTTACACATAAATTACAGTTGAGGTACAAATAGCATTTAGGAGATATGGAAGAAGAAAGGATTGCTGAGATGTACTCATTTGTTTGCTATTTCTTTAACATTTTGGTACCAAAAAAAAAAAAAAAAACCCAAAGTGTTCATAGACCTGATGTGGTGACACATATGTGTAATCCCAACACTAGGGAAGCTGAGGCAAGAGGATCACCATGAGTTTGGGGCCAGCCTGGACTACACAGAGAGTTCAAGTCCAGCCTGAGCTGCATAGAGAAACCCTGTCTCAAAAAACCAAAACAACAAAAACCAAAAACCAAAACCAAAGCCAAAACCAAAAGCAAACAAACCACATGCAGTATCTAGTAAGTCTGAGTCTTAGAAAGATCAAGTCCACACCTGGGTGTCATGATCTATGAAGGACATATGAACAGGATACGCATACCCAGGAAAGTGGTGGGTTTTGGAGTTACTAACTTTGAAAAGGTAGGGAAATTGGAAAACAAATTTAAGAGGAATTTGGATACCTTTGGAGACATAGTATCTAGATTATTGACTGTATCCAACAAGAAGGGATATGCTTAATTTCAGGATGGAGATAAACTCAACAATTTTCAAATTGAATGAATTGAATAAATTTTACTTACTAATTTCTACTAACCTTTGGGCAATATACTACTATCAAGGATGAAAGAAGACAAATTTATTATCTTCAAATGCTTACCATGTAGTAAATGACAACAATATGGGATGCTAAATGTTATGATACTTACATTCACTGACTACCATTGGAGTGCAGAGAGGGACATTTAATCTCAGCTGACAGTCAAGAGAGGTTTCCTCAAAGGAGCAATATTTGAGCTGAATTGAAATTTCGAAGGAACAGAAATGTGACCAAGATGGGAGGCTTCCAGGTTAAGATGAATCTGAACTAAGGTTCCCAGGTTCGCAGAACAGTACATGCTGGGAAACTGGAAGTAAATTAGCTTCTCAGTAAGGCTGTAACGGAGCACACAAGTGCGGGTGTGGTAAAATGAAGCCAGATGAGAATTATTCATTCACTAGATCTTGAAGAGCATTATATGAAAAATTGAGAGCAATTATTTACAGAATTTAAGCAAGGGAATGACATATTTGAATTTCAGAAAAATCATTTTGAGAATGTGGGGAAAAGTTTTGAGAGGTCAAAGAGAACATTGAAGTTCCTGTTGAAGTAATCCAAAACAGAAGGAATGATAGATGTGAGCGAAATCAGCAGAAGCTGAGGCTATGGATCTGAGTAAAGGGGCAATGGTTCTGTAGGATTAGTGATGGTTTGGGTGTAAGGATGAAGAGTAAGTTTAATTCTCACATTTATGTTTTGGTTGATAAGAGTCGACGATTCTGTTCAACAGGATAGGAAGTAAATGTATTTCTTTAATTCCACAGATACTTATTGGGCATGTATTACAGTATGTTCTAGACTCAATACTGACAATATAATAGTGGGCAAAACTGACAAGGTTTGGGAAGATAGAAACTATAAATAAATACACAGATAATATCACACAGTGGTAAGTTTTATGGAGAAAAATCAGAGTATAGAGTGATGAGGATTACAGATTCATAGAGGTTGTTCAGAAAGGCCTCATTAAAGATGTGATTTGAATAAATTCAAAGAATGAGATGTGTGTGTATGGACATAGAAGACTATTCCTGGGAGAAGGAGCAGAGTTACAAAATATTTAAATCAAGAGTGTGTTCATCACATTTTAAGAGCAATAGGGAGGTCAGTAAACCTGGAGCAGATGAAGCACGGAGGAAAGTGGTACCTGATGAGGTCAGACAACTATCTGAGGAGAGATAACACTAATGCAAAGATGGGAAGGATGGGAGTGTTGGGTGAGGTGAAGGATTCTAATTCTTGATATTTTTGAGTGATTCAGGTAGGTATGTCTACTAGATGTTGGGTGTGCATGTTTTAACTTGAGAACAGAGTCTGAGTTAATAATACACATTTATGAATCTCATCAAGTGGATAATAATGGGTTTATGTAAAAATAGAGTGAGAAGATGGAAGAAAGCACAATCTTTAGAAATGTAAACATTTAAAGGATAGAGGAATGGAAATGCGTAGTAGAGACTGAGGAGAGGCATTGGCACATGGACCAACAGCCTGATCTATTCAGCTGACCTTGGAAGACTCACTCATGAGATATTTATTCATCAGATACTACAAGCATTGAATTGTGAGCACCTCAGAATGGCAAGACTGTAGAGTTCTTAGAAATCATCTATTTAAAGCCACTTATTTCGTGTTTGAGGGAACTATGACCAGAGGACAAAATGATACACTCTAAGCCACACAGTTTTATAGTGAGAGTGGTAGGACTGGAATTGAAGTATTTGAACCTTTCCTCATTCTGTTTCTCAGAGACACAAAAGGATTGAACTAGAATTGAAGACTCATGGAGAAGGAAAGAATGATATGAGTGAATATTAAAACAAAGACATGAGAATGAGTCATTGTGTATAAAATACAAAAAAGATCCTTTTCTATGGTTAGAGGAGCATTTGTTAGGGAATAAGAAAGATTGATTTGGGAGTTTTGGTCAGATTCAAGACTGTGTTCTTGATGCAATGGAAAAGTGATAGAGAATTATTCTGGGCTAGCTCCTCATTAATAAAAGAATGTTGTAGAAGAGGAAGGTATGTTAATGTAATAGCTAACATTTAATAGTCATTATGTACTAGGCATGTAATAATGTCTTATATGTTTTATATTATTTAATTGACACAATAATCTTTTATTTGGCATTGAGAAAGCAGACTTTTGAGAGGTCAGGTAACTTGTGAAAAGTATCACAGTAAGTGGCCTAGTCAGGAGTCTAACATGGTTAATAGCAGTAAACACTCACATAAAGTATTTACTTATGTTAGACATTATTCTAAGGTTCTAGATACATTAACTAATTGAATAATTAATGTAACCCTATAGGGTAAGAAATATCTGCATTTATAAGTGGAAAAAATGAGGCATTGAAAGGTTAAGTAATTTGTTCAACCTCATATATTTAATAATCAGCTGATCTGAGATTTTAGAGCTATTCTGACTCTAGAATCTGTGTTCTTCTTTTTTTAATTATGATTATTAGCACATATTAATTTTACAAATTAATGGGCTAATTGTGGCATTTTCATACCTACATATAAAGTGCTTTGGATGCATCTACCCTCCCTACAACCTTTTTACTTCCATTACCTTCTTGTCCATTGCTAATGGTCCCCTTTCTACTTTCTTGTCATGTCTTTTTCCAAGAGAATGTGTGCTCTTAGCCACTGCCTCCTGTTGCCTCTCTGTCTGTGTGAGTCAAGAACCCTGGCTTTTGATCAGCAGGTTATCTGTGTCTCTCAGATCAGACATTTTGATTGAGAGATCTGTGAATTCATTTGTCAAATTAGAAATTTGAGCATAGAAACAGAGTAACCCAGGAAAAAATTTTGAAAGAAAAAAATGAAATAATTTTTTGGTTAATCAGCCTTACCCACACTCCATGTTTAAACAAAGAGGGTAGTTCAAGGACCACCTTACAGAAAAGGAGCAATGGTTTCAAAATGGGAAAATTACCAGGTTCACAATTCATAAATGAGGAGTATATGAATAAGAACTAAAATAAATGCAGCCCAAACTACTCTGCTACACATATTTGAACACTCCCTGAAAGACTGGTTTCCCAGGATATGCCTGGTTGCAAACCCAGGCATCAAGGTAGATAGATGCTTGTTTGCCAGTCTGTGGATATCTGCAAAGACTCGGAGAATTGGAGTTGGGAAAATTTGATGTGCGTATCACTAGAATTCTCTTTTGTCTTTTTATAAAGCTACTGTTCATATTTTTCATGAGAAAATATTAAATGGCTTTAGAAACAATTGCATTCAGAAGGCCATTGTATTTAATTTAATTGAATTTAGAGCAAGATATTAAGAAAAGGTCTGGTTAAGGAACTTGGAGTAATCACATAAAAGACCAATGGGAACATTGGAGAACAGAAAGAAACTTCAAGAGCTCATTTCAATGGTTATATGCATTGTAAAATGAGTTGCTTTAACTGGTCGAAAGAATACTGTATAAGGATATGTGACATAAAATGGGAATTGCATAAAAGATTAAAGAAAATTTTTTTTGTAATTTATTACTGCGAGTTAACTGAAGGACTGTTACTCTATTTTGATGAGTATTGTCTAATATTTTCTCCTTTATTCTTCCCTTTAAATTGATAACATGGTATTTCTTATTTTAGTTTTGGCATGCATTTATAAAATCTACGGAAGATCCAGATGATGGCATAATTCTTTGATAATATATGGGATATATGTTCATTGTTGGTTTCTTTCCCATGACTTAAGAGTTGTTGAATATTAAAATACAAAAAACAAGGTAATAAAGCTATTTAGGTAGTATTCAGGCACTGTGATGAGGATGAGAGTGTAATACTGATCCAGGAGGAATAAATTACCATTTTAAATCATTTTAGTAATTCTTATTATTGGGCAACATTACCAAAGCTATGGGCACTATATCATACTTTGTTCTCAGAAAAATGGCACATAGAATGGTACTTGGTTTAAGGCTAACTGTTGTGGAAGTTTGAAGATAAAAGAAGTTAAGCTTTATTTGGCATTTTGTATTCTTAGCCTTTAAAAATATTTAGATTTTCTTTGAAATCTTGTCAGTAGTGTATAAGCCCAAAAACTTGAACTTGGGAGTGGGAGATGTCGTATATCTGCCTTACTAGGCTCTTCAGTTCTGTGGGCATTTTGGCAGAAGTAGCAACTGGGAGGTACAAGCATGTTCTGGGCAAGGAGACCAGAGATCAGTGGTCACTACAGGTAGCTGTATTCGTGAGACATAATAAGATAGGTTGAGTTCTGGTGGGGCTTGTGGGTTTCAGCTTCGGATGTATTCAGTTGCTCATATTGTGCTTACTGGGGAGTGGAATGGGTTCTTCTTCTCCTTTGGTGAGGGGAACTAGGTGAAATACTGTATTTGTCTAGCTGGTCCTGTTAGAGGTGGTTGACCTTATTTTTGATAGGGGTAGAGAAACTTTCTCTATACTGTATATCACTGTGCAGTACTTTTCTGTAGAGTTATATGTTACCAAACAGATTTGGGACAGCTATCAGTTCACGTAATCATTCTCTTTCCCAAAGCTATGACCTTTCCCCTTAGAAACAGTGACTCTAAGATATCAGCCTTATATCTGTTTTTAGTGTATGTGTTCATTTTTAAATTGAAACATTAATTTGGGAAGCTGAGGGAAATGTAATAACTGTTAATTTAGTTACTATTACATAAGCAGAATCAAGTATTTATCAGGGTATTTTTGCAGATTCATTAGAATAGTAGTTTGTATTAATGAGAAAGGATATTATCTGACATTAAATATACATATATTCCAAAGAAAACAGTAATTAGTATTTTTTTTCTATTTCTGTAACTTATTGATGGTCTAGGGTCAAACTCCATTGGTCTGTGTTGGAATACCTTTTTATTTCTTTGTGAAGTAAGCATCTGTATTTTAGTGATCTCTAGCCAGCGCTAAGCTCCCCAGTTACTGAACAGAGCTGTCTGTGGGTGGGGTCAAAATGCCTGTGACTTCTGACCATTGAAAATGAAAGAAAACATTTGTGGTAAGAAACAACAGCACATGCCTGACCTCCAAAGCATACACATCTATAAATGGATAAAAGTGTCTATTTATGGTTACTTCAAAAAAGAACCACTGTGTCTACAAAGAAAGAAACCCTAATTCAGTGTTTGAAAAGGCAAACTATGTGTGGGTGAAAGAACATGTTTTTGTCAAAAACATCTGTGGTGTTCCCTAAGATGTATTTAATCCTGGTAAATCAACAAAGTTGAGTATTAGAGAAAAAATTGACTTGTGACAACTTATTATGTGCTTAAAAATGTTAAGGCAGCCCAATGGATCTTAGGGCTGCCTTTAAACTGTATTATTTTGATTAACTGCCAGATATACAAAATGAAATTCTTATATCCAAATGAAAGGGATTGCATGGGTTTCATCTCTAGCATTTACAGTTAGTTGTGTATGTATTCTTTATACACGCATTTATATTTCTGCCTTAGCACTGTGATTCCTAGAAGTAGTTTCCCCACTGTCATAATTGGTTCCAGGTCTAATTTTATAGGACTGGATTTTTCAACTTGCCATATTTTTTTATATAATCGTTTGATGGTCATGATTTATAGGCCATATTGTTTATATCTTTAAAGATATATGAGATTTCAGACCTGATTTCATATATTTTTTATTTCCATACATTCTGAAATAATAACTTATGGAAATAAAATATCCTAAAAAAAGTAAAATTCATACATACAAATAATTAAGCATGAAATTTTATCTTTGAATACCTTGGTTTGGGAATATTAACAAAAAGTAACAGTAAAATAGAGTCTACGAGAATTTTGTCAAAAGAAGCTAAGTAATGTTGAAAAGAGCAAGTGGTTATGAATTATGAGGTGATGAATTTTAAAACTAGTGTCCCGTTGTAAATAATGAAATCTTTCAAAGTAATTTTCAGCACCTGCAAGAGTGATACGAAAGGTTGACATGACAAATTTAGTCATTTCTTAATCACTTTCAATAGTCACTATTGTCAACTCCAAGAAGCAAATTTTTATCATGATTTACACTCATAATGTTACTACACTAGTTGAAAACTAGAACTTCTCAAAATCATTTGCTTACACAACACTTTTTAGATCACCTTCAATGTTTTTGTGACCCAATGTCATAAAAAGATGTGAAAAATATATTGCATATGTCATTAAAGAAAATTTCCATACTCCATTTATGTCTTATGAAAGAGGTATTATTTACTATAAGATTCCAAAGTATTAATTAGCTGCCTTTGGTTTAAATAAAATTGATTGTTAAGGCAGAAAATAGAGGATAATACGAGTCCTATTCTGCTATATCCTCCCAATAAAAGAAGCAGTGACCCAACTCATTAGCCCTTTGATTTAATATATTGACACTTGGGTACGAATAATTCCGTTTAGTGGCTTTTGCTTCCCAGGGATCAATTTAATTAGTTATAAAATGTGACTTCTTGTCAGGAGCTAGAAGAAATGCTGACGTTAAATAAAGTCATATGCAATTTAAACAATAAAGCTATCGATGCCTGGTTAAAAGTTAATGATGCAAAAAAAATGGCTTAATAGAGACAACCTCAGCAGTGAAAGTGATGCTAGGAAAATTAAGCTAAGTGGATGAATGAGGGATGGTGATGTTGTTGAATTGTTAAAACAAATTCATGGCTGTCCTGATGGCTGGATAGGTTGTAAGTACATTATCTTTCAGCCTAAGAGACAGAACTACTTTCAGACTTCTTGCTCAGTATTATGCCAGTGTTTCCTGTAGCTGTAGCTGTTAGGATACAGGGGAGGGAGGAAATCTTCTTTAGGCTATGTTGACTCAAAGAGGTCCTGAAATCTTCACACTTGAGAGGAGGATACGGAAGTGTTACTTGTGGCCATTCCATAGTGGCTTCCCTGAGGGAGTCTCACTTGAGCTCTGCTGGCCAGTCCCTGCATCTCTGCAAAATACCACTTGCTAGTGCTAGGCCATTTCTGATTGTGTGAAAATATGTGAGATGAACTTTGAGTCTAGACTTTGGCTTGGCATATTTCTGGATACTGGTTACTATAAAAGTAGTTCTTTACAATTTAGAGAAATGTAACCTTCACCTACATAATTAAAGACAACTTTTGAAGTCATTCCTAAAATCAGTTATTATTATTTTATGCTTCTGACTTTCCCATACACTGACTGAGGCTAACACGTGTGATCTTTGTTTCAGTATCTCTACCCCCAATACACTTAAATTAAAAAGTACATTGACCCAGAATTGGGTAGATGATCCAAAATACCCTCCAATCTCTACTTTAAACACAGATTCAAATTCAACTAGTTAATTCTATCAAATCAGTTGCTTTGGGAGTGGAGTAGTCAAAACAGCCAGCTGGTTGACTAAATATACCCTGGTTTCTGTTGGTATGTATACATGTACCCACAATTGCTTCTCTTTTGGTCTTGGATGCTGGTGGGTCATTAACACCAATTAGCTAAATAAAAGATAACCACTTTTTATTGTCAGACAAAATTTGTATCTCACTTTTCCAGCTGTTGCCTTTCCAAGTCATTTGCTCCATAGCTAAAGATGAGGCACATGTTTAAACTTGATGAGTTTTAGAATACTTACTCTTAGTCAAAGTAGTTGATATTGTGTTTTATAGCTGTGGTTTTTAAAAGAACCAATGAAGCATTTTTTTTTTCCTTTGCAATTTTGCTCCTAGTTTATTGACAATTTCTGATGTCAGTGGTTGCTGGATGAAAATCCAAAGCAATGAACTGAACTCCAGGAGAAAAGATGAAATGGAAATTTATGGCCTTTAACCATTTATCAGATTGCTACTTCTTCACTTTGTTGTAGAGCTTATGTTCTCTTAGTCTTTCTGAAATGTACTAAAACAATTCAAGAATGAGGATCTAGGATAAAAGCTTACTGCTTTGGAAATCTGTTTATTGGATATTTCTTTCTGCTCATTCAGCTGCCAAGGAAATTATTGTAAAGTCGACAGCAGACCATCATAGTGTAGTATATCTATATAGAAAAATCAGTGAATAAATTATCTTTCTGTTAACATAAAATGACTGTGTCAAAAATGCAATAAAACATAAAAACCTTGAACTTCCACTGAGATATGTATGTTAAAATGTGTTGAGCTTAAATGATTTGGACTTTTGTTTGTATAATATGTGTGCATATGCTGATAGGACGGACACATGGTAGTTAACTTTGAGAAGGAGCATTCTAGAGGAGGAGCTGACAAACTTTACCTAATAATATGACTTTCAGAAGTTTCGTAGGGAAGAATCAGTGATTTGGAGGTAAATGAGCATGCATATGTAGTATTTGGTAAAAACATTAACGGTAGCACACATGTGAGAGAACAGAGGGAATATTACTGAGAATAACATCTATGCCAGAGACATGCTTTTCACTGGAGTAAAGGTTATCTTTTCGTTTCTTTTACTTCTTAATGTTGGGGGAAGGGCAATTAACTGAAGACAAGAGGGAAATTGTGGGGGATTGATGTTAGATAAACTGTTTTGTCTTTGTGTTGACATTATCTTGGCTACAGCCTACACAGAGGGAATGCCTGAAAAAAAGTGAGGAGAGAGAAGCATTAATATTTTTTAGTGTGCGTGGGTGCGCCAGCAGTAGAGGGGCCTGTGTTTTCTTAGGGCTCAGATGGCAAAGCTAAGCATTCAGCCTATGGCAGGAAAAAAGTGCCTTTTTTGTTTTCTGACTGCAGAGTCTAGGCATTCCCAGGGGAACACAATGAATGGCCCATTTTGTCCAACACGGTTTCATAGACATAGATTTCTTGTTTTTTCATAATTATTCTTGCCCGTCATTGGGTGTGCACATGACATTTGAGCGTGTTTTAAAGTCTTAACACACTCATGTGCCTGCAATAAAGTTCTCATAACAATCCCGGCTTTCTCCAGACAACAGAGCAGGGTCTGTTGTTTTCACAAGTCACAGCAGCTGGGAGGCAATTGTGAAGACAACAGCCTAATCTAGCTGGAAAATACAGGAAGAAGAGAGTATACCCGAAATTTCCTCCCATATTATTCAAACAATGAAGAATTTAAAAAAAAATTGCTATGGGTGGTCCAGTGAACTAACTGATTGGCAGAACATACTTTAAATTTCTTTAGAATGTTGTTTTTAAGTGTTAAGAATCTACGAGGTTACATTCACTATATTTGCTGGTTAGCTAAAAGGCAGGCTCAGGCAGCAGTCCACAACTACATTTCAATAGCTATAGAAAGTATTACAAGCCATTTGCTTTTTCTAATTTGTTAAGTAGCTGTTGGGGTTTGTATAAAAGGATGCTTTGACCAAGTAGTTATGAAGCAGCGGTTAATCTCCTTTGAAAGGTGTGTGAAAGACTAGAAGTTCATGGTAATTCACATCTTCATGCCAGGCTGCTTTTCTTGTGTGCAGTCATTTTCAAGTTTTAAATTACACACCGAATAACAGAATTTAGGGAAGAGAAAACTAACTGAAAGTTTTAAACCTGATCTGAAATAGCAGAATGATAAACTGGCTGTGCTTTTCAAGGTACTGAAGTGAGCCAACTTACTTTTATTCTATGTGGATGAGAGGAGATAAGCAATGTGAGTAGAATTAAAAAAAAAAAAGGAAAAAAGAAAAAATGAAACTTTTAGTGTTCATCTCAGTTTTCTTTAGGGAGGGAATGGATTAAGAAGGACTTGAGAAAAAATGGATTTGAGGAAGAAAATGACTTAAAAAGCAAAGTTGGCAGGGCTGAACTTAACTTTATAACTTCACTACCCTTTTCCTTTCAAGGAAACATTTTGTGAAAGAATTTATGGACTCTTACAAGATATCCAGGTTACCTGAAAGTGTATGGTCTCTAAACTTTACTGATTTTGTTCATATTTTATTGGTAAAGATGAAGAAGTTGGAATTTGCAACTAGTAGCATCATCTTTCTAGGTACTCACAACATCTGAATAACCATAATTTTATTTCAGCTCCATTCTTAGGGTAGGCATGAAAGTGGTATTTTAAATGGAAATCTAATTGAGAAATCCATATGCTGCTTGGGATGCATAATAGGATGATCTTCACTCTCTCGACTCTTACACACTGAGCACAAATAAAGTTTTTTATTCTTTTGAGCACCTATTCTGATCTTCCTTAAATTTCTTTTAAAAAATGTTTTTGTTATATTATTTCTACTTATGCAGTGCTATGCAAAACATAGCACCGAAGACCTACAGCAATGTTTTTGTGTGCTCTAGTTCAAAATCAAATTTAAGATCTATTTCAGAATTTAATCTTGCTATTGCCCCTGTTAGTATTTTACATTGCTAGCCCCTAATACTCAGGTATAATCATGTATTTTAGTGCTAGCCACCTAAGTTTGGTAAATCAATAATAGTTATAATTTTTGGTTTCTTCCGCAGGCACTGAATCAGTTTCTTTTTGTGCATTTTCTTTAATATTAATGAATACACAGCAATATACCTGTTATCATCACCATTTGACAGGTGAGAAAATCCAGGTAGTTATCTCCTAGTCAGTGATAGTCAGGTATCAAACTTATGTCTCCGTGGCTTCAAAATCTATGACCTTTCTGCTATACTATGTTGCCTCCCACTTAATTGAAAGATATAGCAATGCTTTATTAATAGGAAAAGGGAGACAAATCAAATATATCAGGGTTCTTCCTACCTTTTTTACTCCACTATGACTAATTCAGTTGAGATGCCATTAGGCTGGCCCAAGTGGGAAAGGTAGATCAGTGGGTGACAGGCCAGTGAGTGTTGCAGGTCCTGTAAGGAGACTGATTTATCATGATGATTGCTTAAGTTCGGGCCTACTGGTTAAAGGCTGTCAAATGCCAAAGTGGTCCAGGGTGGGGGGGATCAGGATATAAATTGGTAACTTACAGGAGGTACAGAAAATAAGTGTATATGTATGGATGTATGCATGCATACATATGTGTGCAGTACACTTATATGTATATAAAGTATAAATATACCTAAGGTGCATACATATAAAGTACAAGTGTACATAAAGTGTGTGTGTGTATGTGTTGCGTGTGTGTGTGTGTGTGTGTGTGTAATGGGATCCAGGTTTTTCACTCTTGTAGGAAAGAGAGTTACAAACAGAACAAAGGAAGACAAATTAAATTTTGTGGTGTCAGATTGAAATTGGAAACATCAATGTGATTTCATGGTTTTGTATATATCTATGACTATAATCATACAGAGATATATCTCTACCTATATATACATGTAACTATAGGTATAAGTATATATAATACATATGTGGATATATTTCTTAGCTCTGTTCACTGAGAGGGGTTAGGAGTAAAACACCCAGATCTTGTCACCTAAATGCTATTCTCCTGAGTCTGGTCTGAGAAAAAGAAAATACAGAATAAATCTGGAACATTTTATTATTCCAAAAATTGAAGATGTGCTTAATGAATCATAAGGGTATGACCAAAGGATGCACAGTCCAGCTCAAAGGAGTAACCTGTATGTCTGTCTTGCATAATCTAAGAATAATAATGAACTCATCCCATTTAATAGACTAAGAACCCATAAATCTATATCAAAAGAGGAGGGGAAGAGAAAGGTCTTCTTTATGAGAGAAATATGCAACATGTTTTGGAAAGAAAATCATTTGACAACCATAATAGTAATAAGTTAAACTACAAAGAGATGCTGAAACTAATGGGGGGAGTTGGATAAAGAATGTTATGCTTATGTAGTCTCAAAATATCACCCCAAATGATACTCAGGGAAATGCAAAGGGAAAGTAAAGCAGTGTAGTGGAGAAACCTGGGTGACACTCAGGTGACACTAACAGTGCTGGCCTAACTTGGTCTCATGTGCTGCCTGGTGGGGTGTAGTGAGATGTGCACGGCCATCTTCCATGATATTTCTCTGGTATCAAATTCTGTAATATGTCTACCAAAATCGTATAACCTGAAACTAATAATAAGGAAGCATCAGCGAAAAACAAAATACTTTGGGGGCAGTCTTCAAAATAACTGACTTGACATCTTCAAGATTGTTAAGGTCATGAAGGTCAAAAGGAACTGAGTAATTGTTCCATATTGAAGGAGACTAAAGAGACATCAGAACACAGGACCCTTTATGAGATCTTATTGCTACAATGGATCTATTGGGACAGTTCTAGTTTTAAACGTGAATCATCAGAATCGCTTGATTTTGAATCCTGACTTTTTGTCACTTTAGTAACTCTGTGTTTTATCTTATTGAGTCTCTGTTTTTTTAATCTAGACATAATGATATTCAATTGTATTGTGTTATTATGTGGAAAAAGCTTGAAATCAGTATTTATTTACTGGAATATTTTAGGTATTCAACAAACAATAGTTTTCATTTCTTATGCTTCGTTGTTTCTAGAAACCCTTCTATATGTAGAACTGTGGTGAAGCCTTAAATTAAAAAAAATTTCCTGATTTACAAATAGGTACCTTATAGTAAATATAGAGGAATAACGTGCATAGTGTTTCATTTTTTCAGATAATTTCCACAAACACTTTGCACCCAGATCTTGCCTTCTAAATACTATTCTCCAATGCTGTGTGTGGTGGTGCAAGCTTGTAGTCTCAGCACTCAGCAGGCTGAGGCAGGAGGATTGCCCTTAGTTCGAGGCCAGTTGGGTTACATAAACAAGTTCAAGGCCAGCCTGTGCATCATAGCAAGACCTTGTCTCAGACAAAACAAAACACTATTCTCCCAAGTCTGGTGTGGGGAAAGGAAAATGCAGAATAAATCTGGAATATTTTTTTGCTTCAAAAACTGAGGAAGTGCTATTAGGTGAGATTTACCTTGATTCTTTAAGATGAACTGTAGAAATACCAGTTTTTCATTTATGCATAAGAAGACTGAGACCTACTGGTTCAAAAGTAAGATAGTAGAAGAACCAGTATTTCAGCCTGGTCTCTTAGTATCTAAGCATTAGACTTTTTTCTTATTCAGTGTTTCTTAACCTTTTCAAACACTCATGCTCTCTAGTAAGAAAAAAACGCCTCTTACAAGTATTTAATGTTAAAAGAAATTTACATTTAAATTCATATTATAAAATATTTTTTCTTTTTCAGTGTATATATTATTAAATATTTTTGAGTTTTTTTCCAGGCAGTATGGATTGAGAGCACAAAGCCAGTCACTCTTAATGAAATACTGAGCGCTCTGTTTTGTTTTCCTTTTAGGCACAGTAAAACCAGAATCACAAATATGTGTTGATGATCATGGGTTTATGACCTTGGACATTTATCCATGTTAATTTACATGGAGCACACCGCCTCCAAGAAAGTTTCAAGATTCTTCTTACTCCCCTCTCATTTTCCACTTCCTTATCACTCTCACCCCTAAAATGTGGCTGGAAACTCCACGATTTAAAATCTCTGCATCATTAGGCAGTAAATATATTGGTTAAGAGGAGGATTTTAGAGCCAGATTTCCAGGATTCAAAACACAAACTGTTCACTTTTTAGCTGCCTGACCTTGAGGCAAGCTGGTAAGTTTTTGTGTACCTCACTAATAATGTGGGGAAATCACAGTACCTACCTCATCTACATGTTTTGAGATTTAAACATGTTAATTCATGTAAAGCACTTAGAAATGTGCTGGAAGATTGCAAATGCCATATCAGTGTCTCCTTTATTATTATTATTACTAGTATCATTATTATCACCACCCTTCTAATTACTATAGTGGCTTACAGCAGTATAATAACATGATAATGTTATTATAATATCATAAGACTCAGATTAGCATCTGTCATTAGGTCTTCAGTCTGTCCCTCTTTATTTTTGTGCTTAATAAAATAATTCAGAATCTGTACTGTTAACTTTCCTCAGATATGCAGATGAAAATACTGGACTTTTTGTATTGTGACATACTTCTCCACTTAGTCTTGCTACAGAAAATCTTTGTAGAATAGAATAGTTCCAACTGTGCTTCTCAGAACATTTTCCTTCTACTCACTCTTACAAACCTGTGTTTATGATTCTCATCTCACATACAGCCACTACCCTAAAGCTTTTTTCCAGAAACAGAGAAATAGTAGTGTGAAAGGTAGTCTTCCTCTCACTAATGAATATCTAGGGGGAGAGAACATGTGTAACAAAGAACATGTGCACACACACACACACACACACACTCTAAGACTCTGAAATCTCTACAAAAGGAGGTATGTTACTTTAAGATAGCTCTGAACTATTTTGATATGAACATATTTAAATTTGGTGGATTGTGTCTGCCATGCACTGAATGCTTTACATCATTTCCTTTTCTCTTATCTCTTTTATTAAAAAGAAAATTGAAATTAAACCATTTGTTACATTTCTGAGTCTGACCCACATGCTTTAACTTCAAGTCAGGTCTTACTCTTTATTCCAGGGCTCACTCTGTCATGACATGATGGTCTCTGAACTTTTTCAAATTTTAAAACTGATTAAAATCTTTCTACTCTTGTTTTCTTCATCCATACGCTAGTAATTATTCCATTTTGAAAGATCAGTTGCTGAGATTAAGGAATAGGTTGGTTCAGGTTTGCAGTACTTTATGAATTCAGGTATTTTTGTGGCATAACGTTACTTTTTCTCCAAACTACAGCAAAAGCATGAAGGACAAGTTAGTATAAGTGAAAACAAAAGCAAAAACAAACAAACACCAGGCAACTTACTAGTTTAGGAAGGGAAGACTACACACCGAGTCTGGACTTTGGAGTGGAACTATTTCCCAATACTACAGTAGATTTTTCTCTTTCCCAGGGATATTGTTAATATATTTTATTCAAAAAGGAAAGATTTTTATCATGTCAACATCTTCTTAGGTATAAAAATAAGTTATTTTTAAAAAAGACAATCAGCTGTGAAATTTTGAACAACATATGATCTGCAGAAAACAAAATTTGGATTTTGGTTCTATCACTTTTTAACTATAGTCTTGGATAAATAATTTAACCTCTCTTAATCTGTATCTTATGTGTAAAGTTAAAAATTAATGCCTACTTTATAGGCAGTTTAAAATTTTCTACTTTTCAAAATAGTTTTTCTTTTTTCATTGATGTGTAAATTACATACAATAAAATACAACAATTTTAAGTGTGGAATTCTGTATTGTATACTACCATATATAACATGCTGGCACTAAAAGATTTCCTTATACCCAGTCATATTTTCTCCCAGAAATCCTGGGCTCATTAATTGACGTGTTTTCTGTCACTATGCTTTTACCTCTTCTAAAATTTCGTATAAGTGAAGTAATACAGTACATACTCTTTTGTTAGATTTCTTTTATTTAGCATGTTTTTAAAAATATTGATGTGAGGTACATCAATATTTTATTACTTTACATTGTCAAGTAGTTTTCCATAGAGTAGATTTACTACAATTTATTAATTTTCCAGTTGAGGAACATTGGGTTTATTCTAGTTATTGGCTATTATGCCTAATAGCTATGGCTATGTTGCAAGTCTTTATGTACACATATATTTTCATTTTTTTGTATAAATATTTAAGAGTAGATGAACTACTAGATTCTATGGAAATTTTATGTTTAAATTTTCAAGAAATTGCTTTCTAAGAGACTAGCTGTGTCATGTTTAATTCCCACTAGCAACGTGAGAGTTTCATTTGTTCTGCATCATTGCCAACATTTGTTATTGTTAACGTTTTGATGTTTACCATTCTAGTGAATTTTAAGAGTATCTTATGGTTTTGATTTTTACTTCTTAGATGACTGGTGATGTTGAATGTCTTATCATAACTAACTGATCTTTCATGTATTTTCTTTTCAAAATCGTCTGTTCATGCCTTCAACACCTTTTTAAATTAATTTATCCAACTTATTATTAAGTTGTAAAAGTTTTTAAGCATTTTTTTGTAGGTACTTTTCCCGTGTGATGACTTGACTTTTAAATCATGTCTTTTAAAGTGTAAAGTTAGTAATTTTGATGACATACATTCTATCATTTCTCTTTTCTATTTCTAGCTATGTTCTTCTTTTAAATGTTGCAGAGTACAATATTGTGGGAATTTTCTCGTATGATTTCCTCTGAAATTTTTCTACTTTTTAACTTTCATATTTGGATATTAATTCATTTTAGTTAAATTTTGTGTGTAATGCAAGGTAAATGGCCAAACTCATATATATACCTATTTCTAGCAAAATCTGTTTTAAAGAATATCCTTTCCCTCACTGAATTGCCTTAGCATCATTGTGAAAATCAAATGACCACATATATGTGGATCTGTTTCTGTATTTGCTATTCTGTTCTACTGTTTTATGTAACAGAAATAAATACCACCATAAATTAAATACCATTATAGTAAGCCTTGAAATCTTACATCTTCTCCAACTTTGTTCTTCTATGTAAAATTTAGAATTAGCTGGAATTTTTTCTTTCCCTCCTTCCATCTTTTCTCCATTCCCTCCTTTTTTTCCTTCCTTTTCCCCCTCCCTTCTCCTCTTTTTCTTTTTTCTTTCTTTTCTTTCTTTCTCTCCCACCTTCTTCCGTGTGCTGCATCAAACTCAGGACCTCACATACTAGGCAAGTACTCTAACATAGAGCTACATATATCTCTATCTTTCCATCAGAATTTTGATTGACTTTGGTTCTGTTGCATCTATAGATTAAGAAGAATTTTTGTCTTTTTCAAACAATACAGTATTATGTGTTCTATTCCATGAATATGATACGTTTCCTCATTCATTTTTTGGAATTTAGGTTTTTCTTTTGCAAATTAAAAACTTATAGATTTAAGATGCCCAACATGCTGTTTTAATATGCATATATAAAATGAAATGGTTATTACATTTAAGCAAATTAAGCATCACCTACCATAATTATGTTTTGTAGGTGATTAGTGTGCTTAAACTCCATTCTGTTAGCAGATTTCTAGTTTACAATACAAAATAATTGACTATAGTTTTTATGCTGTACAATATTCTTGAAGTGTTTTTTAAGCTTTCAGTGTGAATGTCTTGTGTATTTTGGTTAAATTTTTCTTTCTAAGTACTTTGTGCTAATGTAAATGGAGTTCTCAAAAATGTCTTTTTCTAGTTTGTTACTGTCATGTAGAAAAACGACTGATTTTTGTTAGTGACTTTATATGTTAATGAGTTTGCTTATTAGTTCTGGTTGCTTCATTTAAAAAAGTTCTTTAAGGTTTTCTGTGGTTGTGTTTTCTGCAGATGAAAGCAATTTCACCTCTTTCCACACTGTACATTTCATTCCCTTTGCTTTATTTATTGCACTGGCTAGGAAATCCAGTACAAAATTGAACAAAAGTGATGCAAGTGGTATTCTTGCCTGTTTTCATCATACATATAAAGCAAGGAGCCTCTTACTATTGATTGTGACATTAACATAGTGATGGCAACCCTTCTAGAGCTTTCAGTGATACAAAGAGCCTGCTGTGGCAGACATCCTGCAGGTTTGTCACCACCAATCTATAGGGTTTCTGTTTTGAATATACCCTTAATTAGATTGAGGTATTTCTCTTCCATTCATATTTTCTGAAACTTATTTTTATCATGAATAAATTTTAAATTGTTTTCTAAATGTTCCTTCTATGTCTATTAAGACAAGTTTTGTTTTTTTACTCTTCCATTATAGTAAAATGTATTGGCTTATTTTCAAATATTAAACCAACCTTGCATTCCAAAAATAAACCCCACTTGGTTGTGATGAACAGTCCTTTTTATATATTGTCATATTCTATTATGTTAGCCTACGTTTATGCTTTTCAAACTCAAGATCTTGACCATTGGGAAAGTAGTGCAATCTATATTTTGCTAAAAAATATTCTTATAAAGCTCTGTACATTGTGAAAATATGAAGGGAGAAGTTATGATTCTGTTTCTGAGTTCATAGTCTCATACGTTAAAAAATGATAACACATGATTGATTTTAATGTATGTCACAGGTGTACAAACTTGGTGGTTGGAAAATGGAGGGGAAAGAGGAAGAAAGGCAATTATCTGTTATAATGTACCAATCTTGTCAGAATGTCTTTGTAGAAGAAGTGAATTCACCTTCATCTTCACCCCATGATGTGGAGTTTTGTTTAAGAAAACATACTTAGACTGAAGTTGTGAGAAGAAAGAGTATGTTTGTATTTAAGTTCTACATCTAAAAAGACTAAAGGAAAGCTAGGCAATAAAAATGAAAATTTTTGAACTTGGAATTAGCAGATCTAGTTTTAGTCTAGCTGATTTGAGTCATGTTGCCATTGGAAAGTCACCTATTAGCCTTCTGTGCCTATCAGGTTTATCCTATCAGGTGGAGTGTGTAGCCCTGGATACTGTGGTAGTTCTAGGTAAGAAAGAAGAAGGTTTATGAATTTCTAGAAAAACTCACAAGAGCTCCTTGGCCAAGTGAGAATCACTGAACTACTTAGTCTCTAAATCTTTTCCATCTCTGAAAACCTGATTTCATTGTTTTGTGAAATTAGTAAGCATAGAGACAAAAACCTGGTTTTTCAGCTTTGTCCTTACCATTCTCAAGTTTAGTGGTTTTGACAAGTTGCTTTTATCTGGGTCTTATATTTATGTTTAAAATGAAAGTTTGGAAAATATCTTTTTAAAACTATTCTAGTTATCAAATCTGTGATTTTAAGGTGAGCTAAAACCTTTTAATATTCTACATATGGCAAACATAGCAAAGAACTCACTGTAGTGAGTTGACTATAGTTACATCTTTTAAATAATTATATTCAGCATCTTTAAGAATGATGGAAATCATAAATCAAGACCCACATTATTAAAACTATTTCTAATTTTAATGAGAAATACAAATTTTCTCTGGAACATGTGTTGAAATTGTTATTTCTGCTCTCAACTTGTAATACAAAAAATCTAAGACTTCTATATGTTTTTTTAGGATATGTTTTTTTTTATTATTTACAGTCTGTTATAGGAGAGCTTCAAGGGATACAGGACATTAGATCACCACATATTTAACTAGCTGGGGCATAATACATGGTTTGAGTCCCCAGTATTTTCTAACACTAAGGTTTGTTTATTAAGGAAACCCCATGCTGTGATTGAATCAGTCTAATAGAAGCCAAGTTTGAACTTGAACATTCAATGTATGTCCATATATCTTGGGCATATATCATATATAATGATGTGGGGTCTAGACATCTTTCTGGGTTTGTTTATGTCTGTTATGGATTCCCTCATTATCCATGCTGTTTGAGGGAGACCCCATGGATTCAGCTAGTTTATTGCATACTTCTGTATTTTAAGACTAATTCAGAGTTCCTAGTGGAACATATGTTCTAACTTGGAAGATTATTTTCTCACTTTCATGTTTTATGATGATGATGAATGAAAAATAAAATAAGATTTTAGGGAATGGTGACATGTTGTGGTTAACTGTAATTCTTTTGGCTATGTTTCAAATATAGTTTTGCAGTATTTATGTTTATTGTGCCACTCTTCCTAAAATTTTTTGACAAGTTTGAATTATAGCATCTGTTTTCTTGTTTTTAAAGCCATATTGTGCACCATCTGTTGTTTCATTATCATTGATTATACTCTTAGGACATAATACATAGGTAAAGACTTTAACCTTTAGTTATTACTAATTTTACAGTTTATTTTACATATTATATTAAGAATACTAGTTAGAGTTGAATGAATATACCTGAAGAATAAACTTTAGATGCACAACAAAAAATTATATTTTTAGTTACTGTTGCTAATTTTCAGCAGTAAGTTCATGATCACTTGACTAGCAGCCTTCATTTTTATTGTTGTTAAAACCACTTCACTTAACATTTTATGTAGTAAGGTATCTTTGTGCATGTCTCCTTAGTTTTAAAGAAACTGCCAGTCTTATTCTTTGAGTTAGAAAGTTATTTTATCAAGTTAAATAAAGAAATCAAATATCAGAATTTGTAATAAATGTTGAAAGGATGGATTGTCATCAGAATTTTTCATTATGGGTATTTTTGAAGGGGTAATAGAAGCATTCGATATAAATATTCATCACATTCTTAAATCTAGAGATATTCAGTGATTAGGCGATTTTATACCTGTTTATTCTGGCAGGAACAAAAGAAACTTTAAAAACTGAAAGTATAAACATAATTGAACCACCACTTAAAAGAGAAATTGGAATAGATGTTTTCTAGGAGAGAACATGCTTTCTGTGTAAAAGGGGCTAGTGTAACAAGAAGTCATCTATTCTTGATTTCTTTAGACAGCTAGAGCTTTGTGCCTTGTCTAGTTTCTGTGTTTTAAGAGCTTGTTCTGTGTAGCAGAAATAATACAATAAATGGGTTTAACCACATTTGTCTCAGCTAGACAGTCTGCTTTGTCAGAGATTGCTGGTACAACATAAACAAATTATGTGTTTGTAGTGCTTTTCAATGAAAGCCTATCTAACAGAGCTGAGATTGTGTTTCAGCAGCTGTAGATTTAATCTCCTACCTGTCAGTTAAAACAGGCATTTCCTGAGCCAGATAAGGACTGGTTGTAGGAGTGAAGTAGTCACAGCTGGACAAAGACCTATTGTTATTGGCTGATAATTTCTATGTAGATTCAGCTCCTTATTCTACAATGGAAACTATAGTCATACTGCAATATTAGGAACTAGCAAGGACTTTTTATTGTTAAATCAAGAAAAGTTAGGGTTTTTAAATGTTAAGTCAATAAGAGTTAAAGAGTTGGGTTTTGCTTCACTCATTTTTGGGAATTTCACATGGGTCTAAAAAGAAGATGATTGTACCTTTGATGATCACAATTCTAGATTATCGTGGATGTGATGATATAGATATGGAAAATATCTATTCACAAATAAGTAACTACTTGTCTAGGAATTCGAGTTATGACACACACTACCCACAGTAAAAATTTCAAACTGTGGATTATTTTCAATCGTGTGTCTCATATTTCATAAGTACTGTGACTTTGAATTCTGAATATTCTGGAACAGACCTAATATTATATATCGGATCTATAATATCCACAAATATGCTGCTATACTTTTTCTCCTATATCCTAATCTTCAGTTAAAAACTAAATTGATATTCTAGCTGTTGGAGAATTGGTGAGTAGAGGATAATGAACCTAAGACTTATAAAACTTTACTCAAATAAACATCTTTTGTGTTTTCTCTTCTTTCTTTTTTTTTTGTGGCACCAGGGGTTGAACTCACGACTTTGTGCCTGCCAGACAGGCACATAAGCCACTGAGCCAAACTCCCAACCCTAGTTTTTTATGGCAGGATCGTACTATGTAGCTCAGGCCGGCCTTGAGCTCCCGTTGTAGCCCAAGCCGGCCTGGAATTCACAAAGTTCCTCTTACCTCAGCCTCCTAAGTGCTGGGATTAAAGGTGTGTGTTGCCATGCCCAGTTTGTTTTCCCTTTTTATGTATGTGTGGGAAGGGGGAGGGACTTGGAGTCTCCTTTCTCTCTTTGTTTCACTTTTTTAATCATAGAAAAATATAATGTTAAATTGAACTTTTGCAAAATTGATAGAGTTGGTTTTGGGAAAATGTCTACTCCTGTAGTCTATTATGAATTGTGTACCCTTTCCTAAGTGAGGAATAACTAACAGTAGGTGGGTGCACACTCCTCGATTGGTCCTTGTGTTTATACCAAGTTGGTTAGCAGTGTAAATTCACAACTTTTCCATTTTGTTTGAATTTCAATTGTAATCATGAGTTTTCAAATTTAAGAATGAACATATGATCTTAATTAAAAATTTTGTAATTAAATTTTTAATTGAAGTTTTTATAGTAATACCGCTTTATAAAGAACAGTTTAGGTGTCATTTTGAACCTTAAAAATATTTGGAAGGTAAATATAACAATGAATTTCAGAATTTACATTTGCTGAAAAAGGGGCAAAATGATAGTAATTGAACCAAAATTGTGGATAAAATAGATAACCTCATACTATTTTTGCTTGTTTGCTTTTTCTCTCTTCCTTATTTAAATTTTCTTAGTTTTCCTTTCATATTTTTCTTTTCTTTTCTTTTTGTTTCTTAACATTAGTGATTATGAAAATTTTTTTTTTAGGAATACCTTTGTTTTTTGATGGTACAAAGGGTTGATGAACATTTTATATTCAGGACTATTTTTTAAATCTAAGACATGCATTATTTCCTTTCTTCTTTATTTACCCATCATTAAAAACTGTCATGAAGGGTAATACAATATTGTGCTGTTGATGACCTAAAGTAAAAAAATTAATATTGAAATAAAGAATGAAAGAATCTTAAACATTTTTACTAAGATTTCTGAAGTTTAAGAACATGTGGAAAAATCAATATATTAATTTTCCATTGTGAATTCTTTTTTTTTTTCTCTTGACCCAAGAGAACCAGTGTCTTTTCTCTTCTTGAGACTGAGTTCCTGTGATTGTATTAAATTGTTGAATTATTGATTGCATTGAGTTACTGCCATTCAGTCCTTAACAGTGCTACTGGCCTCTTGTTATTTTGTAACAGGAGAGTATCTGAGAGATAAATTATAGCAGCATCTGATGTTATATTGCAAATTACATTTCATTTCACTTTGCAAATATGACATCAATCTCAACTACCAAAAATGTATTTAATATAAAGGCAAAGACAATCACTTTTTAAAGTCAGCATATTAACTGATACTAGAGTCTGTGGAAGAGCGAGGGAGAGTGTGTATAAGAGCGTGTGTGTGTGTGTGTGTGTGTGTGTGTGCGCGTGTGTAATGTGCATGCTGAGGGAGACAGGGATTTCAGTTCATGCTATAAAATGACTTTATAGTGCATGTCATGAACTTTTTGGTGAAAAGACTCAAATGTGATAATGATTGAAAACCTGAAGATTGTTTGACCTGGGGATATAGCTATTGCTAATGCCTTTACTCAGTATCCATTTTTTTTTATGAATATCACTCTGCCCTCAGTCACATATATGGGCACCATCTCTCAGACATTTCTTCAAAGTGTCCACTTGCCATGGCTGAACCCAGATGTTGATAACTTAGACATCTTCATGTTGTCTTTTCAGTTTCCATGGTGTGTTTTTGAGGCCTTCCTGCTAAAGATGAAATCACTTCTGCTCTGCATGATGGTTCAATGTTGTTCTGTCTTTCATTCTGTATTGCATATCTAGTGCAGAATTGAGATATAACAGACATTTTCTTCTCACTTTAGCATATTATGTTCCTAGCTCTTCTAGCGAGATCATTTTATCATTTCTCACAGTACAATGATTTTGAAATTATTAAAGAAGCTTAGAGAAATTAAATAAGCTTAGAGTCATGTCTGAACTAAACTATATTATACAATACTATGCTATACTATGCTATACTATACTATGGCAATGTTTTAACAGAATAGGAGTGCAGTCATTAAAAGAATCTTGAAATAAATAAAGTCAATCTTTAAATTTTCTTACCAACTGTCAGACATCAAAGTAGGCCTTGGTATAGCCAAAAGATCACTGTGATGAAATATGTTTAGAGCAGATTTATATTTGTCTTGCCTTGATTTGAGGCTTGTAAGTGATGAAAATACTTTGACTAGTTTAAAAAAATCATCCGAATTGCCATAGCTGAATTTTTAAATTACATAGAATAAAAATTCTTTAACACATTTAAACAACAGATATTTGTTGAGACCCTACTCTGTGCAAGGGCTTTTACTGAGCTCTAGGGAGACACAAAGTCCCTGCCTTTAAGTTGCTTGTGCATAATTTTAACAAGTCCTGCAGTTTAAAATGTAAACCTGCATTTCTGGATGAGGAATTTAATAATTGAATTCTGGTCATTGCTAACAGAATAAGCTTGTGTAAAATACTTTAGCAGTAAAAGCCAGATTGCCTTCATTACAGGTCAAAAGTTTATGAAAGGTTTATATCTGGATTTGGTTGTTACAAAGAAAGGAATGCTACATTCTTAACAAATGTTAACATGCTTATGTAGAATTTATACAAAATTTGAAAAAATTAATTTTTATCTTGGCAAAACACTTTGATCATAGTGTATTTAATGGGGTTTTCATTTAAGAAAAACAATCATTAGTCTCTAATACGTTTCATACTTCTCAGGAAATAAGACAGGGTAGAATAAGAAACATTCATCTTCACTAGTCTTTGGAAATATCCAAAATAATTGACTAGCTCAGTCTTCTGTGATGGCCTGGTGACCACTAACTGTGACTATTTGCATAATAGTCAACTCTTCACTTCTGTAGTGATAACTGTTTGTATCTGATTAAAATTAAGACTGTTTTAGTTCTCTTGACTTTTCCAGAAGTTGCAAAAATTGAGATTTGCTGTTCTGCTTTAACCAAACAAATGCACACATGGGGATAACAATATGCTGAGTTTATGCAGATTTTACAGCACGAATCTGAATAAAATACCCACTAATAGATCCTTAAGGAGTAATAAACACACATGAGTTTTCCTTAGTTGCACTTTAAAGTGATTTTAACATACTACTAGGCCTTAACAATAATATTTAATTGACAAGATTATGCATTTGTATGGATTGAAAAGGTAGTAGATATCTAATTCCAAATGAATCATAAATTTTACTTTTGCATAACATGTTTTATTAATTTCTTTATGGCCAGGATATTCTGTTTCCCTCCTGGTGAGAGTTTCTTAAAACATAGTAAGAAAATTTAAACATATTTAATTAACATTTATCATCTTTTAAAAAAAGTAATCTGACTTTTGTCTTCATAAATACTCTCAAAAATTTTGTAGGGTATAGACCCCAGAAACACCATGGAATGATACCTAGTGGAATTTTTGTCTAGTATGATTTTTCCTTTTAGGCAAAGCTTTCCTTCTTCTATTAACCTTATTCCAAATTAAGCCTATAAAGTGGATGAAAACAGACCTACTACCTTTATCTGATAAAATAAAACTATGGACGTATCTAAGGCATCTTTATATTTCTAGTACCCTAGCATAGTACCAGGCATATAACAATAGATTCTGAATAAATGGCTTTCAAAGAGTTGACTAGGACAAGTCTTGCAATCTTCTTCTAGGAAGTACCATGTTTCTCAAGAGTCTAAGAGGTCATTGTATATGTCAAGCTCTTCATTTCATGGAATAAAGGGCAAGGAAGTAAGATATGGTAGGAATTAATATTATATTAGTATTAAATCCATCTTTTTGGAAAATGCAATATTTACACAGAAGATGTACTATCAGTGAGAGATAAAGTAATGCTACTTGACTACTGATAATTTTGGTAAATCAATGAAATTTTGCACATTTACATAATGCAAATAGAACAAGTATACGTAGCAGGCTGAGAATATAAAAAGAGGTGTTAACACAAAGGGCAGGATTGACTCTTTCATGGCTAACATTTCTTTTTGCTATCCACCTAAAGAAGGTTTTTAAGCACACGTGTCACTGACTGAATAGAGCAATTGTGCTCTTACTTTCAAAGATCATTTCTATTCTGTGTAACCAAGGTAGGGAGCTGCAAAGTGCTAGACTATTAAGAGGATTTAAAATAGCTATGTTAAAAGCCAAACAACATAAAGATTTGCTTTGTGTGATGTTTTACTCTTGGTAATGGGAGTAGGGACATGGTGAAGCTAGAGGCAAGATGTATCTTTTCCATTTCTTCTCTGAATATTTTATGGAACATATTTAATGGCCTAAATTAGTAAAGAGAAGTAAACTACTGGACCTATTTTCTCTTTTTTCATTTAAATTAACTTTTTATTGAAGTATAATATACAGAGAAGTATACATATAAGTGTGAAGTTAGTTTATCATTAATGTTCTCACTAAAGCTAATAACTTCAAAGGACCAAAACCTGAGTTTTTAAAAGGATGCTTTTAAATTATAATATATTGAATGTATTCTACTTTTATAGGGCTCCTCTTGACCCTTTGGTGTGAATTTTAAAGAGTGTTATAGTAAGGTGCATAGTTCTGGAAGACATTATATTTTATTAAATATTAACAATGGTAAAATAAACATTTTGTGTATTAGGTGCCTTGTGGCACCTAAGAAAGGAGAAAACAGGAGGAAAAAAGGAAAAAAGGAAGGGGAGTGAATAGGGTTTAAAATAAAGAAGACAGGAAGAGAGAATAGCTTACCGATAACAAATAGAAACAGACTCCTTTTCTGAGTGCAGTTACATTATTCGTGCAATGTGTAGCCTTCGAACATTGGTGGGAAAACACCTGGAGAGATGGGACTATGTTCTCAAATTCTCTAGAAAATAAATGTCCTAGACTTGCTCCTGATGGAATTTCAGTTTGATTATTCTTTTGGAGCCAGTTAGATTCTCTGGAAACAGGATTTGTTGTACTTCGTTAGGTCTACTAAACAGAGATTTGCTAAATGAAAAGCAAGCAAAAGTTATATCAAGATGTAATCAAGCCATTATTAAGTTCTCTTCTGGAATGAGATCTATTACAGTTCAATAGTTTCTGTAGTTATATTAACAATACTACTCCTTAGAAATCTATAGTTAGAAGACCAACTCTAAGGTCTCTGTTGGTTGGTTTTCAGCCATTGATCATTTAGTACAAAATGCCTCCTATATTTGTGTTTTCATGATAAGGGCAATGGAGCAGATAGAAATATAAATGTATCACCCATTCAAAACACTTGGTTTACTTGGTAAGAGTTGATTAATGAATTAAGGCAATTAGTGAATGACCAGGTAGGCAGCATGCTAGCTAAGGTTCCTTTGTATACTTCGGACTATTGTTAACCAAGAGAATTTTGGAATGTTGGTTACTGTGTTAAGTTTTCTTGGAGGAGAATCAACATTTTTGACTTAAAAACTACAAAATGTCTGAAATGAAGAGGTTTTCTATTAAGGCACAAATTTATGCTATGTGCATAATGAGCCCCTTTCCCTCCTGGCTTTCCAGAATTAACCTCAGGCACTATGGCTTGACACACACTTTTTGAAAGAAAGAAGACACTTTTTGACATTGAAAGCTGTTCATGTAAGGTTTCTGTGGCCTTTATTCCTTGTGTCCTAGGTACTGCAGTGTATGGTGATGGCACTTTATGCAAATGGTTCAGCTATTGTTTGCAATAAAGATATTGTCATTAAGGAAACTGATCCTTCCCTGTTTCTGTCTATACAGCATGTAACCTCCCCCCTTCTCAATTGTTCTGTTTTGATCTTCGTATTTTCAGTTTCTTTCTTTCTGTCATGGTGTGCATATTGAAAACATTTTTCCTGATATTTTAAAGAAGCTTTCTCCAATTAAACTACATGAGGTATGATTTTTCAGAAATAAAGCATTTAAAAAAATTCTCACTTGCCCATTGTCTTTAACTCAGTAACAGATATTAACATGCACATGATTTTCAATACAAATACTTATTGCCAATCACTAAAAGAAGTTAAATAATCTTCATGAAAGAGAAAATGAGCCCCCCTGAGTGTCACTCTGTTTGCATATTAGCAGGCAGCTAGGTCTCTGCCAAGTTTCTCTCTGACTGACTGCTGCAGATGCTCTTTCTCAAGTATTCTGAGTCATATCTTTAGTACAAGTCTTCAGGGACGAACAATAGCACCTGTTCCTCACAAGATATCAGGTCAGTTAGCCCATTCATGTATCTTTAATGAAGCTCTGGGGCAGATGGCAAAAAATGGCATCATCAACAACTTAGCACAGAGAAAACAAAGGGGATAAGTGTTGATGCAACAATGCTGTTTTACGAATTGAGAGGACAGAACCTAAGTGTTTCACACACATCTGCTGCTGTCTTGATTCTCTGAAATAGGCGAGGAATACCCTAGCAATTAAAATTTCTGGGCATGTAGCCTGTTTGATCAAGAATGTGTTCCCCTCCCTCTCCAAAAAAGAAATGCTTTTGTTAGGGATTGTAGAAGTTTAGAATTAATGGACAGTTGTGCTTTGAGCTAGACAGTGTATTCTTTTATGAGGCACTAAGATTCACCCATAATAGGGTTCCTGGTTTCTCATTAGTCATTTCATACCCAGTCAATTAATGCTTACTTCCAAAGCAATAAAAATAATGCAGTTTTCATGCTGAGATATATTCTGACCATATCGAATTTTACTCTTTTTACTGACAAAATCTGCTTTACATCTTTTCCTATAGGATAATTAAAGGATCTGTATTTGTGCTTAGAGAAAGTTACACTTTCAAGAAAAAATGATGCTATTTGAAATTTTCATAACTTCTTGAAAAAGACATGTGGAGACTGGTTGCTCTTTGATGGAATGAGGGAAATTCCATTATTTTTCATTCTTTAATAACATATTTTGGTGGGTTGCTTTTTTCAACATGGCTACCTTTCTTGGCACATCTCGAGATAGGAAAATAGGATGATGGGAAGGAGGAGAAAAGGTTAGATTAGTAGTTTTCCTGTGTCTTCAAAATTCTTTTTCTGGACAAGGTAGTTTTCCTGTGTCTTCAAAATTCTTTTTCTGCCCTTACCACTGGTACTGAGGGCAGTGAGCTTACTTCACAACTTCAATAAGAGAGAATTAGTTTTGATGTTTATATGATTCTTATATGGGCATCAACCACTCTCTGCTCATCTTTTCTCCTTATCTAGCTCTCTCTTTTTTTTCTGTCCCATGTTTGACCAATAGTCTTCCAGTATGCACAATACATGCAAAATTATGATGGGGAAAATAGTTTTAATTTAAACTTTCCACTCATGTCACTTGCATCAGATCATATTGCTGTGCATTTTGTGGAGTACAGTAGTGGGAAGTATTCATAGTCCCTCATTATCCTTGCTAATTTTTTTAGGACATAAACTCTACAATACACTGGAGGAATATGAATAAGATTGTTGGGATTATATCAATGTCAATATCCTGGTTGTAACATTGTAGTATAGTTTTGCAAGATGTTACCATTGGGGAAACTGGGTGAATAGTGTGTGTCATCTCACTTTATTGTTTATTACAATGATATAAATCTACAATTTTATTTGTAAAAGTCTTAAGTCAAATAATTGTTATCACTAAGAGAGAGAGAACTATGGTCAGCCAATAAGATTATAAGTGTAATTGCTCAGGTAAAATTGATTAAATTGGGAGCAAATGGGGAAACAAGTCAAGTAGCAAGAAGGGAATGAATAGAGAACAAGCCTTTGCCTGTAGGGGGTTGGATTAGTGGATTCTTCTGGTTTCCTCAAGGTGATCATGGTATCAAGGTGATACCTATTTAGAGGTTTATCCTTAGGATGTGGATGCATTTGTATTATCTTTTGTCTTGAGATCTGGCTGACAGCAGGAGGTGTCTCTCTCCTCCAAAGTTGCAAGATATCTGGTCTTCTGCACTGGCCCAACCCTGTCAGACTGCCTAAAAATACAAACTTTGACCCTGAAAAATTGCAAATTTTGGCCTTGATCCTGACTTCAGTACTGAACCCACAAATTTTTAGTTGATGAAGTTATTTAACTTATGGCTTTGTTTTTCTTATTGAATGAATTTCTTATTTCATGGTGTTTTGATGATTTTCCAGGGCTGATCATATAGGAAACAACTAAAAATATTAGCTATGGTGGTTATTCTTATCACCATTTTTTGCTATTATGACTTTCTGTAATTAGAGGTAAAAGAGGAGCTTTTCATCATTTGCATTCAAACTAGGTTCTACCTAGCTACTGGATATTTAGGCTTGTTTTTACTAAAGGGCATTTTGACATTTTGCATTATTATTTAATTACAAATAAGTTAAGGACAATTTTATCATTTGTAATTAAGTTATCATTGCTGATGACTGTATTTTAATAAGCTATTAGAATTAATGACAGTAGATATTGAGAATAACTATGTTCTGGGTAAAAATAAGAGAAAGTAAAGAAGAATTTTGTTTAAAATTGGTCAATATTCAACTCTAGAACCACCTTCAGTGATATACTTTTGACATACAAATTGATTTCACAAGGAGACCTGTAAGTTTTCTGTGATAAAACAGTATACACAACTAATTTCTCTTTTCTGTTACCAAAGTCCATATGATATAAAGAGGAAAACACTGGGTAGGGTAATTTACATTTCTGGATGGTAGTTCATTTCTGGATTGTAGTTCCAGCTCTTTTACAAGTGGTGCAACCTTAAGCTTCTGTCTTTTACCTTCTCTAGCCATCTGTTTCCATGTTTGTAAACTGTGAGATTTAGGCTAGATTAGTGATTCTCAAAGAATGGTGTGTGGGTCAGCAGGACCAGGACCAGCTTCTCACAACAATCCGTTAGAACTGTGAACACTGGGTCTCAGCTCAGATTTGCTGTCTTTAAGGGTGGGACCAAACAAATTGTATTTCGTTTTGTTTTGTATTGTTTTGTTTTTTATCTGCCCACTGTAGATTCTAAGTTTGAGAATCACTGCTCTAGTTAAATTTTGAACTTCAATTAGAATTCTTAGACTCAGTTCTGCTAGGTATGGTGTGAAACTTGCTAATTTGCTTTCTATAAAAGTTCCCATGGTGCCACTAATCAGGCACTACACTTTGGGAACTACTAGGTTAGATCATCTATAAGCTTCATTCCAACTCTGTGATTCTGTCATCGCCATTGCTTTCACCATGTCTTCTATCTCTCTTTTTTTCACTTGTGCCCCCCCCAGTTTATTGAAACTACTTCTGTGTAGTAGCATTTAAAGTTTTTAACATACCATGCTTTGTAGATTATGACAGACAGAAACAAACCTTCCTAAAATCTTATAGTTTGTTAATATGAAATACCTATTGCTCTTTGCCATTAAAATGATCCTAGACAGTTGTCTCGTGGACATGCATAGTTACTTTGGAAATACTTTCAGGCAGACATCCCAATTCAAGAATTAAATTCTGGTTCCTAATTGCCATTTATTACCTTACATTGTTTTTATCATATAAAGAATTTTAATAACCAACTTAAAAATAATTTTGTTTTCAAAGATGCTATGTAATGAATAACATTGAATACCCCAAATTACATATTCAAATGATCCTTTAATCCCACCTCTTCTTTTTTCATAGTTTTCTAGATACTGGAGATAGAATAATGTTCTGTGAGCCATGGTGTCTGCTAAGAACATGACAAGCCTCTGCCTGCCAAATTGAATTATTTAGTTGGCTCATATTTTCTTTCATGAGGTAGAGTTGTGGATAAGATGCCACTGCTATTTTTTTAAATCAGTAATTTATAATTCTCTGGTACCAAATATGAAAACTATATAGGGAAAAACAAAGACATGACATTTATTGTGACATTACTGTTATGTTAGGCCCTATACCAGAGTTTTACTTATTTAATCTTTACAATAACCATGTAAGCAGTTTCATTAGCTTCAGGTTTTATGAGAAGAATAGGCTCAGAATGGTTAAATAGCTGTTGAAGATCACACAGTCAAGGGAGTGCCAGTGTATAGATTTGATGCCAGATTTGTTTGTTAGTGAAGATGTCATGATTTCTTAATAAATATGTGTTGAATGAATGAATAAAGGAATGATTGTGATCACACTAATCTGTTTGATGTTGACCTTAAAGCCATCATAGAATTATAAAATTGAAAAGGCTCTACAGTTTGTTACCTAATTTGTAGTAATCTATTGTCTTAGTTACTTTTTACTTGTTGCCGAGACAAAATACCTGACGCCCAAAATTAGGGAAGGAAGGTTTATTCCTTACAGTTTCTCTGGAGTTTCAGTCCATACTTAGTTGGCTCCAAGGCAGCATGGCTTGGTGGGGCTGCCATTCATGGTGGCCGCCAAAACAGCAAGCACGGGAACCCGGTAAGAGAGAGAGTGGAAGCCTGAAAGAGGAAGACCCGCCTCCCTTACACTATGTCAGCTCCACCCCTGGGCGGGTGCAGCACTCCCATCACCAATCCCAGCACTAGATAACAAACCAATCACAAGTGCCAGACTCAGCCCCATCAAAAGTATATGAGGACCTGGGGGGACCCAGATCATCCAATATATCTGTCTTGTGTGAAACATGTCATATACACAGAGGTCTACAGCTTTACCTGACCACCTTGAGCAAAAGGTACACACTCCCATTAATCAGAATGACTGTCTGATAACTTCTTGTTAGAAAATTCTTCTTTGTATTAAACTTCCCTAAAATTTATTTCAGAGCCTAGTTCTCTCCTCTGTAACAAGTCGGTCTTAATCTTGATCCTTCTTTCACAAATCATCTGTTCAAATATTTGAAGATAACCTGATACCTTGTCTCTCTTGAGCTGAATATCCTCAATTTCTTCAGCTACTTCTCAAGATCTTGACAGATAACAGCAATTTAATAAAAGTTTATTGAATGAAAGAAGAAAAGAATAAAAATATGACATTCAGACTCCTTACTTCTCCCTTGGTCCTCTTCTCCAGAGTGTGAAACCTCTATACTGTTTCCTAAGTACATGCTAGAACCGTATTTCTAGAGGATGATGAAATGCTTTCCTTAGATGTGTTCTTGCACTAACCAGCAATCATTTATAAAGAATCTGTGTCTTATTTTCTGGCATAGAACAAAGCTATTGTCTTTGGCATCTCAGGTTTGTGTCAGGTCACAGCAAGCTGCAGTTGAACTGTGCTTTTCTCCAGGGTTAAAGGCAAGACCTGGGCACTAGGGGATCAGCTCCAATTTAAGTAGGCTAAGTTTGTACTCTAATGTACAAAACTTGGGCTTACCTCAGCTAAAATGGAAGAAATAGCTGCTCAAAGCTAGTTTCTTTCACGCCCCACTGGCAAGGTAGTAATTGCACAAAGACCTTTTTATTATAAGTTGATTTTCCTGAGAAATGAATTTAGAAAAATACTGTAAAGTGTTTATTTTTTGCTTGCCCTTTATTAACCCACATCTTAGGGCTGTCCCTAGAGAAAAACTCTTGGTAAATGAAACCTCTCAGACCCACACAGAAGCATTTTTTGCAATATGTCCCTGGCTGTGGTGGGTACAGGGACAGGATAAGGCAAGTAGTTGCTATTTAAACAGGGTTATCAACTAGTACATGGAATTTTGCTTAAAGAGAAGATTTAAGAATTTAGGCAGGGTAAGGGTTTGGGGATATATATCTTAAATAGGTTATAATATAGCCCTTTCATGCCAAAGACCCTAGCTGCACTAAAAGATCACTTCTTTTGGTACATCTTGGTTTTGATCTTTAAATGAGAAAAGCCCTATAATTCAACCTATAAAATTGTGTCCTAAATGCTAGGACAAAACCTTCTTGTCATGCTATCCTAGAGTCAAGCAATAATCAGAGAGTAAAAAAGGGAGCTAGGAAATTAAAATGTAATTTTTGCCAGCATGATTCTGTCATAGCTCTTATTTTTTTATATGGAATACAAATACTGATATAGAGGGAAGATTTCCCATTTTGCATTTTTGTGCTCTTTGATACATTTATTGAGGTCAAATGAAATTTGATATAGTAGGATTTATTATGAAATGCTCTCTGAATACAACTCCATAATTACTGAGCTACATGGTAGTGCATAAAGCTGTAAAACTGCTTAGCCAGACAAACAATTTATATGTTATGTGGAGGTGTGTATGGCAAAGAATATTAGTTTAATTGGGAGCCAAGATGTAGTAGCCTTAAATCTGAAGAGCTATATGCTTAATATAATGGAGTGAGGCTTTGAAATAAGATACCTTAACTGGAGAGATACAGCTTTTGGAACATATGACAATTAGATGTTATTTTCTGACCAAGATTACTAAATACTGTTCTCAAAATAAAGCACAAAATATAAAGCAGGCGAAAGGGCAAAACCTGTCAATACTGTACTGTGAGAAAAGAAGCAAACTTTTTTCTTTTAGTTCTTTGCTTAAAAGAAAGAAAAGAAAATGAAAATAAATCAGGATGAAAGAAAACCATTCACAACCGTCTGGTAGATACAAGGATGAGGCAATCTTACAATCAAGTTATGTCCTTGGTATGCTAGTGACATCTAAAGAAAGGGATTTGGAGGATTTTCCCTGAATTTTTTCAGCTTGCAGATCTGGAATGAGGTGAGGGGTGGGTGACTGTGTAGGTACAAGCGTACCACCGGGAGTGAAAAACAAATACTTCTTGGCATGCATTTGCTGTCTGTCTGATCATAGGCTCTCTTCTGTTTAGCAGGTTCAGGGTCACATGCCTCCGCTCATGATCCCAATTTTTCCACATGACCAGCGGACCCTGGCAGCAGCTGCTGCTGCCCAACAGGGATTCCTCTTCCCCCCTGGAATAACATACAAACCAGGTAAGTAGAGCGAGATTTCACATTCCTTTGTAAAAACTCAGTTCCACATGTTTTTGCTCAGTAGTCACAGGAGTATACAAGGAATAGTCCTGAGTAAAAAGATCATTTTTAAAGTCAAATTAGAAATGGGAAGAAAGAACATTGCAATAAATTGTTTGCCAAAACTTTTCTTCCTCTTTTTCCATTTTATCAGTTCTGAATTCCCTGATAAAATTCTACTTTCCCTGGGGACTACAAAAATTTTGTCAGTTCTCTTTATACCTTTACAGTGAATGATTGTCTTTGGTTAATGATCTTTCTTTCCTCATAAGAGTTTTTATATTGTGGAAAACTGGTCCCATACAGTACAAAATATTGTTATTGTTTGTTGATAAATTTTTCTTGGAAAAAAGTTCAAACTGGGATGATTTAATTAGCTTACCACTAATAGGTAAAATTCTTTTTGATTTCAGTCTACATAATGAAGTGTTCAGTAATATTTTATTCATCTTCGAACCTCAAAAAACAGGTCACATAACCTTGCAGTGAAATATGTTTTGAGATGATTTAGCAAATGTTATGATTTTTCTTTATTCCTCTGAGTTTACTGGACTCCTGGGGAATTCAATTAGGGGCATAATGGTTTGAAGGTTCTTTCAGAGCCTCCTTGTAAACAGGGCTTTAAATGTTTAAAGATATGTTGCCAAAGGAATCCAATGTAAGAAGATAGTCAAGTAAATAAAAGTCAACCTTAATTTCGTTTGTGCATTCTTTGTAAGTGACCTCAGCTCAGAAGTATTGACCTTGTTCTACTCATTAATAATTTCTGTGTCAAGTTCTTTTTAACATATTAACCTGATTATATTAACCACCAATCTGAGTGCAACAAATCTAAGTGCAGCTGCTTCTTTATATTTGTGGCCAAAGTGAACAAAGGCATTTTAATATGCTTTCAGCAGTAAAATATAGCTCACTTTATAAATTCTGAGTAAAAAAATTTTACTAAATACTAGCATAAAACTAAACTTTGCTTTAACATCTATTTTTGTTGTCTTATTACTATTGATTACTTTTTTGCACTTGGTAGAAAACTCTGTTCCTTGTAAGAAAAGGTAGCATGACTGTGGCAAATTTCAAATGATTTAAGAAATAGAAATATTAGGAGATGGACTTTTGTTTTCTTTGCCACGCAGAGCATCAAATCCAGTCTCTCAGTGACCTACACAAGTGTTCTACCATTGAGCTACATGCTCAACCCTGGGATTGGTTGATTTAAGGGATGACTGAAAAAGTCTTCAAATACAGATGAGTAAATGCTAATAAGGATTGAGTAGCCCTATTGTGAAAATCCAAAGCACTCTGAAGTCTGAAACTTTTTAGGTGCCGAGATAACACTCAAATCTCAGATTTTGAAGCATTTCAGATGTTGGATTTTTCAGATTAAGGATTTCCAACCAATGAAGTTTATGTAAATATTCCAAAGTCTGAAGAACAAAAAAATCCAAGTCAGTAACACTTCTGGTCCCAAACATCTTGGATAAGGAATACTTAGTCTGTATTCCCAGAAAGTTCTAGGGTATCTGAGTGAAAGAAAATCGTGACACTCAAAGTGCTGAAGATTGATTTTTCTATAGCAAAAATGTCATAGCAAGATACAGTCCTAATGAAATTGGCATTTATATTAAGGATGGGATTATATTGTCAGTGGTTCAATCCTTCAATGATATCAATAAATTCTGAATTCTGTCTTCATCTTGATTTTCTTTGGAACATGATGTAAACTACACTTATTATTTTTGCTTACGTCTGAGTTGCACCAGTTCCCTGTACCAGTCCTGGAAACCTCTTAAGTAAATTATATATTGAAACTATCTATTTGATTTCAACATTGAAGTTAAAATTCTTCACACTTCAAAATCAGGCATGAACCATATTTTCTGCTCCCTGTAGATGTCTTATAACCTTGTTACTTAATTTTGTAAAAATAGTGGGTGCCATTTTCCATGGGGGAAGATACTGTTACTTATCCAATGAATTTATATCATTTTTGAAAGTCTTCTTAAATAGCATCAGTGATATTACAACACATAACTGAGAAGACTATCGAGACTGGGAAAATACTATGCAGGAATTAGTTGAAAGTTACATTAAACAAAGTATTCCTCAGAGTAGTGTCTTGGGACAGCAAGCTGTGTTGGCTAAACCTGTTGAGTAAGACAAAACAATCGCTTTGGATGTGTAGAAAGACTCTTCATTATAGGCAAGGCTAGTAATAAGGTATTTCCTAGTAACCCCTAAATTATATTAAAGAGTTTAACTAGAACTCTATATCTTTTAATATTTTGGTTAATTTATGCTTTATTGTATATAGCAATTAGGTCTAAAATGGCCAAAGTATACATTCTTACATTATTGATAGAGAGATTAGAAACTCAGGAGACTTAGTCTTATGCAGAATTTTTATTATTCACATGAGTTTGGGGAGGAGAGAACTATTGGACTGGAGTCTGAACAAACAAACATTGTTACCTCAAACCAAACTGTGATAATGTCTTTTGAAATAGATATGCAGGTATGCAACAATAACTAAACTGTAAAATAGGGTAGCTTGGTCACATATATAAAAACCTGGAGATGATAGCATACATTTATATTTTGGCCTCTTAAGAAAGGGATGAACAGCTGCTATTTTGGTCCACATCAATTTAAACCTCTGTCTCTCTTCCCTCACTTCTCCACTTTCCCAGGACCTTACATAATATTATAGGAAATAAATGAATTCAGCAGGTCAAATAGTTGTCTTGATTTCTAAGAGCAATGACTACTTCAGGGTGACATTTACTATTTGATAACTTGGCTATTTCTGATCCTAGGGTAGGACATTGTAGAGAAGTACATTTGGGGCCCCATGCCTATGCTTCTCTCCAGGTAACGTGACCCTTGGCTCTAGGAATTTCAGGGTCCCAGTGTTCAGGGATCATCAAGCAAACTTTCCGCCTCTGTGCACTGCTGAGGAGGTACGCTGCCTTAAAGCATGGCCTAGCTTCAGGGAAGCATCTTTCAGATTGGTCTCTCCTGAAAGCACTTTATTGAGCTTTAATTTCTAAATCTTTATTCTTATATTCATTCTGTAATTAGAGCCATCCCTGTAGACAGGAACTCATCATCAGAGCCCAGAATATAAACCATAGACTATTAGTTGCTTTGCTCTTTCACATTGTGATACTGAGAGGGGCAGCAATCAAGGATAAGATAAACACATTTGAGCATCAATGTTTGAGGAAATTAAAAGATAAAACTCCTTTCACAGTTGCCAATGTGTATATCAGATCAAGGTCAACTTGCCTGAAAAATAAAAACCATGAATAGCCTCTTTTGTGCTCCAAAACTGATGCAACTGACCCATTGCTTTTTGTGGTTGGGTTTTTAAAATTATTGCGGTTGGGCAGCACCCTTGAAGTTTCCTAGGAGATACTAGGAAATAAGATGTAGGATGTCTATAGTAGGATGTCTGCTTGCTCTTGTATACTGCATTTATTCACTGCTTGTCATATGATAATAACTTACTGAATGATTACTGAGTAAGAGCTTACTGAATGATGACTGTGCCGAACACTGTTCTAAGTATTTCACAGAGATTATTTTATTTCATTTTTATCTTTGAATATGTCATGTAACCTTGCTGAACCTCTTTTTTTTATCATCTAAAAACTATGTCATGATTTGTCCATTACTCAGTATGGGTATGAAAATTAAATTTGTTAAAATAAACAAGAGTCTTTGAAAATTATAAACCACTCATCCTGGAGTAAAATCTGACTTTGAAACTAAGTTAATTTTACTGGATTGCTGTCCCACATTACTGCCCATTAAAAAAGTGGTCCAAAGTTTGAACGTTAGACAGTCACATTATCCCACTGTTCAATGACTAAAAACAATTTAACAAGTATGTGTAATGCTTCCTTTTAATTGTAGTAAAATATATATAGTGTAATTTTTTTAAAGATAGCAAAATCCAACAAAACAAAATAGAACAAAGCCAATCAAAACAAAGCAGCAAAACTGGTCCAGAACTTCAAAGCTGGATACTAGGAAAACAACAATAGCTACTATAATATATCTTGTTATCTTCACAATAGTTGTCCATTCCATCAGACATAGCAAAATCAAACCAAAAACAAAACAGAATAAAGCCAATCAAAATAGAATATTGAATAAAGCAAAACAATTAATCAGAACAAAGCAAAACAGTAAGAACAATATGGGGTTTCAAAGACAAGATAGAAGGAAATCCCCAATATTTACTATATTGTATACTGTCATCCTCCCAAGAGAGGCTCACACCACTGGCCACAGGTCTGTAAAATCAACCAAACAATACAAGCATTTAGTTGCTTTATGTACCTTAGTTACTATCAACTCAGCCTGTCCTAGAAACCAGTGGGTTGCTTATGGGAGTGGGAGTGGATTTGATTCTCAGCCTGAGTGCTGGGAGGCTCATGGGAGGCACTGACTTTTCTCTTCCTAGAATCTGCATGGCTTATGCAGCTTACCAGAAAGGCTGGGTAGTTAGCTTCTTGTTGGGTCCACCCAGTCTCAGCATAGCCAATTCTTAGGAGGCACTGACTTTTCTCTTCCTGGAATCTGCATGGCTTGTGCAGCTTATTGGAAAGGTTGCCTAGTTAGTTTCTTGTTGGGTCCACCCAGTCTCAGCATGGCTGATTCTCAGGAGGTATAGCATAACATTTTAACACATCTGCAGTGTTGTATGACTGTCACCTCTGTCTGTATTCAAAACTTTTTCCAAATCAACCCTTGCCAAATCTCTATAGCCAAGAAATGTTAACATTCCCAGTTATTCTAGCTTCTGATAAACTCTATTTTACTATCTTTATGAATTTGTCCCTTATAAATCCTCATACAAATGGAATCACACCATATTTTTCTTTCTCTCTCTGGTTTATTTCTATAAGAATAGTGTTGTTGAGGTCTACCCATATTGTAGCTTACATCAAAATGTAATTTTTTTTATTCCATTGTGTATATATAATGTATTTTGTTTGTCTGTGTATTTGTTAGTGGATACACGAGTTGTTTCTTCCTTTTAGCTAGTAATGATAGCCCTTCTATGAACATTGATATACAGATACCTATTGAAGTCCTTGCTTTCAGCTCTTTTGCATATATACATAGGAGTAGAACTGATGAGTCATATGGCAGTTATGTTTCATCTTTTGAGAAACTATCAAACTGTTTTCCATAGTTATTATGCCCTTCCACCAAGAATGTAAGAGTGTTCTAATTTTTCTGCCTTGTTGCCAACACTTTTGCTACCTCGTATCTGTTTTTTGAAAAAAGTTTAATATAGTCGTCATACTAGGTGTGAAGTATCATCTCATTGTGGTTTGAATTTGCATTTCCCAATGATTTATGGTGTTGAACATCTTTCCAGTTCTTTATTGGACATTTGTATGTCATCTTTGGAGAAATGTTCATTTACATCTCTATTTAACCAGTTTTGAGTTGTTTTGATTTTGTTGTTGTTGAGTTTAATTCTTTATGTGTTATGGATATAAGTACTACCTAACTGGATATATAACTTGCAACTATTTTCTCTCATTCTGTAGGTGTTTGATGTTATACTAATGAACTCATTGCCAAATTCAATGTCATGAAAATGTACTCATTTTCTTCTAAGAGTTTTATAGTCTTTGCACTAAGTTTATGTCTTTGTTAAATTTGAATTACTGTTTGTACATGGTGTAAGATAAACCAAATACAAAATATAAAAATTGAATATCCATATCTTTTGCATGCACATCTTATGTAAAATGGTGTACACAGTTTTACTTGCACAATTTCTTGAAAAAAAATATCCTTTCCCCACTTGCTAGTTTTGGCATCCTTTAAAAAATGAATATGGACTACCTACTCCATTTCTTTGGTCTCTATATCTGAGCTTATTCTGGTGCCACCCTGTAGCTTTGTAGTGAATTTTGAAGTGAGAGAATATGAGTCATAACATTTTAATCTTTTATTTTAAATCAAGATTGTTCTAGCTCTTGGATTCTCTTGCAATTCCCTATGAATTTGTGAAATGACTTGTCTGTTTCTACAAAAAAGATTACTGCCTTACTATTGATGAACATGGATGCCCCTTTCCATTTTTTTCTGTCTTACTTAATTCCTTTCACTAAAAATAAAAAATTTAAATTGAAAAATAAAATTGTACATATTTATGAGGTACCTTGTGGTACTTCAACATAAGCATACAATGTATATAATGTTCAAATTCAGCTAAACACATCTCTCTGCTAGAACATTTATCATGATTAAAATGTTCAAAATCCTGTCTTCTAACTTTTTTGAAATATACAGTACATTATCATTATCTTTGGCCCCCCTTCTGTGTAAGAAAACACCAAATTTTATTTTTCCAAAGTATGATTTTGTAGCTATTGATGAACCTATTCCCTATCCCTTTCTCCCCCTTACCTTTCCCAAATTCTGGTAACCACAATTCTTTCCTTACTTTGCATGAGATCAACTTTTTCAGAGTCTACATATGAGAGAGATCACATAGTACTTGTTTTTCTTTGTCTGGCTCATTTCACTTAGTGTAATCACTTCATAATGTTGCAAGTGACACAATTTCATCCTTTTATGACTGAATAGTATTCTGTTGTATATATGCACCAAAGTTTATTTATCCCATTCATCAAATAGGAGACAGGTTATTTCATGCATTCTTTATTCCTTTTAGCATTTTTTTTAGTTTTAGTGTACAAAGCTTCATTTCTTTTGTTAGATTTACTCCTAAGTATTTAATTGTTTTAGATGCTATTGTAAATGAAATTTATGCCTCTATTTCCTATTGGGTTATTGCTGGCATGTAGAAATACAACTGATTCAGTTTATTAATCTTTTACACTGCTACTTGGTTGAATTTATTATCTTTAATTATCTTTCTCATGGGTTTTTGGAAGAGATTTTCTGTATATGGAATTATATTATCTGCAAAGAGTAGTGGTTTTACTACTTTGTTACCAGTTTTTGTGCATTTTATTTCTTTTTCTTGTCTAATAGAATTGGCTAGAACTTCTAATACAAAGTTGAATAGCAGCAGTGAATGTAAGTAGCATTCTCTTGTTTCTAATTTTAGGGAGAAAGCTTTTAGTCTTTCGCCATTGAGTATGATGTTAGCAGTGAATTTTTAACAGTTGATCATGCTGAGAAATTTTCTTCTATTTATAGTTCCCTAGAGATTTTATCATGGAAAAATATTGAATTTTTGTCAAAAATATTTTCTGTGTGAATTGAGATAGTCATGTGGTCTTTCAGACTTTGTTCTAATAATGTGATGCATTATATTAATTTACTTATGGTGAACCACCTGTGCATTCCTGGAATAAATCCTACCTTGTTATGATGAATAACACTTTTAATATGCTATTGTATTTTACTCAATAACATTTTGTTCAGGATTTTACAATTTACATTCATAAGAAATTTTGGTCTTTAATTTTCTTTTCCTATAATATGTTTATCTGGTATTGAAATAATCTTGACCTCATGCAATGCATAAAGAAGTGTTTTTTTCTCTTCTGTTTTTTGAAAAAGTTTGAGAAGGATTAGTGTTAATTCTTCTTTAAATGCTTGGTAGAACTCATAGTGAGGCCATCTAGTCCAGGGCTTTTCTTTGTTGGTAGGTTTTAGATTACTGATTAAATTTCTTTACTTGTTATAGATCTGTGGGATTTTCTATTTCAGCTGAGTCATTTAAGTAATTTGTGTGTGCTTCAAAGAATTTTTTGTTCCAAGTGGTTTAATTGGTTTATATACTGTTATTACAGTTGTTATCTGTTTCTTTTTTGAACACCATTGATTTACTTCAAGGAACTCCATGTGTATGTGAATAGTCTCAATTTGTATAATAAGATATAAGGAGTAATAAATAGTAGTATCTCTACTCTCTGAACAGAAAAGAAACTAAAATGTTAATTAATGTTGATTAACTTTTCCCAGGGCTTTATCTGTAGACAATAGTGGAGACAGAATTCAGACTGAAGTTCTCTGATTTGATGTTTTACACTTTTGTGGGCATGGACTTATGTGTGTGTGTGATCTTAAGAAAATTCTTATCTAACATTTTTGCTGTGAAAAAAATACGATTTTTATGTGTAAGATTATCCAAATAACATCTTATAAAGGCAACTATTTCTCTCTCCCAGAATATTTCAAGGCAGAGGCAACCAATACTGGAATATTTGATCAGTTAAATTCATCTAGTAGAATATGAAACACTTCTACAATGCTTGAATTAGTATCCCAGTTTTAAATGGGAATGTTGAGATCAGGAAGAAGATGTTTAGCTGTGTAAATTAATGCAGTTTTATTTATGTCAAGAATGATTTAACTTTGTCTTTATATGTGAAGGCTATATCATTGATGATTATCATTAAGGCATGAGCTTTTTAAAATTGATTTCTTATAATGGGGTTGGATTTATGTCAGTTCATTCATACTCACTTAATTGTCATTGTGACAAATTTCTTGGATTTCCAAGCAACTTGCAAAGGATCTGGATGCAGCTGTGAAATAATTGAGGGAATTAAGATTAAACCTTGATCCTTGTCTTCTTTAAAGGTATGAAAAACAATGGAGATAACCTTAGAAAAAAAATCCTGGAATAGAAAAATCTCCTCATTGATCTTTGATGAACAGAGAAGGAAAATTTTAGCAGGAGAATAGAAGCATGGTGATCTCAGAAATATGTATCATAATTCTTTCTAATTTTTTGATCCATTTGTCCTTGGAAAAAATTGAAGAATTTATTTTATTTTTAAAATTCTATATGTATCATATAATTCCTGCTTTTGCTATAGTGTAATGGTGCACAAAGATAAATTTGATTTTATAATATTGTCTCAGAATATAGAGTATATGTAATATTTTGCTATTCTGAGTAGTCTATCCAGGCAAGACCCATACATATAGTATGTCTAAGTTGGTGTTAGTAGCTGTGATTCAGACGTTTCCATAGTGTAGCAAGAATGGTAGTAACTTGTAAGGATGGGGTCTGTCAATTGTTTGGTAACTTATTATCATCTATAATGCCACTACTAAAATTTGTCAGATAGTTAAGGATGTGTAGCATAATTGTCTAATATTTTGAAGGGTGGAAAATGAGGTATGACACTAAATTCCCATTTGGGGGAAGCTAATGAGGAATCTGAGTTCCATCTTCTGTTTTTTCTCTTCTACTGCACTCAGTCTCTCTAAATGACTTCTGCAGTGTGTTAATATCTGAAGTTAATATCTCCGGATACTACAAGTCTCTTTCTGAAGAATAAAATTAAATGGGAAGAATTTTACCCATGAAAGTTTTGACTCCTTAAAAAAAGTAGAATTTATATTTGAATTTACCCCATTAAGAGTCTTCTTGCAGGAGGCAGCCTGAGTCCACTGGACCCTAGGTTCTTGGTACAAACCCTTTTCTCCCTGTGATTAAGTCCTACTAACTTTTGGCATCATTTCAGTTTCTCTGAAATTTAAGAATTTACTTTTTCTTACTTAGGGAATCTCTCTGTGAAGCTGCTTTGATTCCAAAGGACTGTTACCTATTCTGACAAGTGAAACTAATATCAGGCGAATTTTTCCATAGATTTTAAGTCTTGTATTTATTCTTTAAATCTAGGTAAAAACAGTCAGTTGAAATATTTAGAAGGCTGGAAAGATGAATTTACAAAATGAGCATTATTTCCCAAGTTTGTTTTTGGCGGTTGTCTGGCAAGGGCCAGATTATTGTAGTGCCTAAAGTCAACCTGTTTTAACAGGCTTCATCATCCTTTGTACAGATTTTAAAAGAATGGGTCCTCACGCAAGCATTTCAAACCTGGAGACAAATTGGAAAAAAAAAATTGCTGTAACATGTTGACTGATTCTTTGCCAAGTCAGTCACTAAGAACTTTACTTAATCAGCTCATCCACAGAGAAAATTAGAGGAGGTGGAAGCATGTAACTTTGTTATCAAAAAACTAAACTTCATGTTACCTTTAAATTCCTCTACCTCTTACAGTTTTGTCTTCTACATTTAACCCATGTCTTCTCACTCAGCTGCCTTTCCATTTTTCTCTGTCTTCTAATCATTCTCTGTAATATAGTCTGTAGCTCTAATATATTCATTCTTACTTTTAGTATTGATACAGTGATGTGTTCTGGCAAAACAGCTTTCTAAAGATATATTCAGATATGCAGATTCAAACCCACAGAAAGGTTAAAAACATTTTAAAAATATGCTTGTCAATAGTGGAAAGAAAACTGTTTGTAGCCAGCAGGTGAGCTGGAGAGTACTACAGGGTGTGGTAGAGATAGTAATAAATTAACTGGCAGGCCAAAAACTATATTTAAAAAAAATCAGTTATTTCATAGCAGAGAAGCATGACAGCTATGAAAAAAAAAAGGAGTGCCCCAGGGAATTCTTTTAGAGTTTGATTTTTTAAAATATGTTTGACATGAAAAATGTTTTAGTACAAATAAAGCAACTGGTATTAAACTTACAGGGAGGGGCGTTGTGGTTTAGAGTTAGTATGAATAATGCATGATATTTAAAGAAAGAGCAGCTAGCTCTAAAATGTTGCAGGAGGCAGTCCATGCTGATGGTTGGAATGGATGATTTTCCCCCTATTTTTGAAACATCATTAATTCAGCATCATTTTGTGATTTTTTTAACTGATAAGATAGCAATTGAAGAATAGTGTTTGACTTAGATTAGGATATTCTTTCTTCAAATAATTTAGTTTAAAAATCATGAAGATCAGTAGAATTATTTAGGCATAAAGTGAGAGTCATTTACTACAAAAAATAATTTGGACTGGTTATCTTTTTTGAAAGCTTGTATATTACTTCAAACTAAAATCAACCTCATGGAAGGGGAAAAACAAGATCAGATATTTTGAACATTACTCCATAGGAGCTCAGCACAATATAGCGTTAGTGAATGCATTGTAGCAGCACTCCATATGCAATCAGAAGCCAATTGTTACTGGACTGTGTACAAGCACACACTGTGCTCAATGGTCTGATGAGGTATTATGGATATGATGCAAAGAGTCTGTGTAGATTAGACGCTAACAATTTGTTAAAAGTGAAAGCAACTTAACATTTACATTGGGCCAGCTGAGTGGCACTTTGTGTGGCAAACAGGATGAGTTCCAAGGAATTGGGCATCAATCAGACTCTAGGTAGTAGTGTCCAGACAGGAAAAAAAAAGATTTTATTACTTTCCAGTTAACTACCTTTTTACTGTGATTCTTTCTACAATGTCTCTTCATTATTACATTCAGCTTTCAATGTGGAAGAAGTTCATGCAAAACAGCATGATTATTATAAATGTCAAAAATGTGTGGAGAAACAGCCTATTAAAATATAGCCTAGAGAAAGTACATAACACTGACTTTAAATAAGTAGCTGAAGCCAAAGTGACACTACATTAAATCACGATACTGTGTAATTTATCCACAAATATTAATTTTTAGTTCAGTTACCACTATGAAAGTATGTTCCTCAGCACTTCTTGGTTCTTTGAGTCTCTGACCAGAGACTATGTTCTTAGGTCATAGAAGGTATTTCAGTCCCCTGTTAAGAAATAGGCTGGAGTTAGAAACGCATTAAAATGTAACATTGTTCTCTGCTAAACTATGTGCTATTCATACTAGGCTTTTAGTACACATATCCCATGTATAATGTGCAGTTATTTAATCAAATAATCATCAAAGAATGTTTGATCAGTTCCTAGTGTGCATGCTTATGTACTAGGTTCTAATAGTTTGATACTAGAGGTTAATTTAGAAAAATGGTTTCTACTCTCATAGATACCAAGTAGTTCACAGAATGCTGGCAGATAAGATTAACTGCTCTTTAAACACTATCATATTAAAGAGATTGTATTTTAAAAATGCTTTCTTTATTTTTTGTAAAATGAATTTTAAGAGTTATGGGTAGTCCATAGCTAATAATCTTCTTTGAACTGGTAATACTCTGTCTTGCCTAGCAAGCTAAAACTTCTGTTGTTTAATAGAAAAGCCTCAGTGCTTTCATATTGTATTGAGTGTCAACCTGGCTTTAAGATATTTTTTTTACTCTTAAAAAATGATGTATTACAAGATTTGTAATGGAGTGAACATGCTTGAATTGCACATTTAATTTTTTTTAACATCACATTCATGTTTTGCCAGTTTGCCTACCAGCTATCTGTTAACAAAAAGTTCCAAGGCGGCACTGCAAGTCTGTGCCCAACTAAGCCTTTTGTTTCTGCAGATGTTTGGGCTTAGAGCAATGTTGTAAAGCTCAAGCAATCCAAGGACCATGTTTGTACTTGCCTGCTGCTATTCCCTGTGCATTGTCTAAACCTGTATGCATTGTTCTTTCCGACAGGTGATAACTACCCCGTACAGTTCATTCCATCAACAATGGCAGCTGCTGCTGCTTCTGGACTCAGCCCTTTACAGCTCCAGGTAAGTGCCAGAAAAAAAATGTGGGATATGTGCCAGTATTTTAGTGGAAAACTGCTAACCAGCTGTATGCTAAATAATGGCCTGAATGTTAAATAATTTTTAAAGCATAACGCAGAAGGATTAACACCTTATGTACTTACCATACTGCAAGTCAAAGAGAAAATTGCCAGTTCTATTATTTTTAAAGGAAAAAGGACATTATAATTTAGTACTGTGTATTCTCTGTCAGATGAGTTAGTATTATTGTTTTTCTTAAATTACTAGCTGTTGGCTTTTTTTCTTATAAACTTTTCATCTCTGTTTAAATTATGTCTGGATTAGCTTTTACATATAAGCATCAAAATAGAAAGTGATGTTGGACATTTTCTTTCTTGTGGGTCATAGAATAATGTTACTCACAAATTACTTGATAATTATTTGGTGAAATGTGAACACTTTTGCTCCTAAATATGCATATTCTCATCTTTCCAAGGACCAAGGGTCTGGACATATTATCTGACCAGATTCTGGATTAGCGCTCTGTCTTTTAAAGCTAAACTTGGGGACAAGGCTTGGAAACTGAACGAAAAATATATTTGCACCATATATTCTTCACAGTAAAATGAGTAGTGCGGAACAGGACTAGGTGTTCTTTAGACTCTTTTAGTACTATCATTTGAGTGGGAAATCAACTTCAAGTATATATTTTGTTTAATAAGCAAAAAGGTAAGATCATGAAAATAATAGTTAATGCAATAAAAAGTTCATTAGAGATAGTTTTTATTCTTCAAATTTACTGTGGTTACTCTTGAATTTTCTTAAATAATACAGGAAACAACTTCTGGCTGGGGAATTTTTATTTCTATGTTGCTATTCTCTATTTGACTTGACCCTGAAAAGGGTGTTGCTACTGTACCATGAAAAGCCATCTTCAACATTGTCGATTGGGTGTGTAAATAAAGAATTTTTGCAGCACTTGAGAAGTTTTTGTCATAAGCCTCATTCAGGAAGCATGAAGACATTCCCTATTATGGGCTATCTTTAGCCAAACAGGAACAATAACCCTGCCTCTCTTACAAATCTTCACCTTTTACACTCTAAATTTAGAACTTAATAGCTGCTAGTTAGAAACTAAAATGAACCCTCCCTAGTGGTAAACCTAATTTATTTTCCCTTTTCTTGTAGCTGAGCTATGGATTATCCTGTTGTTTCAGAGAGAGAAATAAGAAAGCAGTGCCACTGTTTGATCCTATAACCAAGTGTTTGTAAAACAAAGAGGGCTGGGTCTTAAATCTCCCACTTGCCATTCTCTTATATGGTCAATACCATGGATTTAGAAGTATGTGTTGTTTCACGAGTTCTGACAGTATGTTTTGTCTTTTTTTTTTCTGAATGTGTTACTAAACAGAAAGGTCATGTCTCTCACCCACAAATTAACCCAAGGCTAAAGGGCCTAAGTGACCGTTTTGGCAGGAATTTGGACACCTTTGAACATGGTGGTGGCCACTCTTACAACCACCAACAGATTGAGGTATGAATGCTTCCCTTGGTGCTTTGCTTCTTTGGGTGGGGGACTGGATTGTTCAATCATATTCTAGACTTTTTAAAAAAGCGGCAAACAGCCTAACCACTGAACCTGTTCTTTGCCCATTTCTTGTTTCTAAGGAGGCTTTTTCTTTGCTCCTTTTCTTTTAGAGAAAAAGGCAAAACTCTATTCAATATCCTTGAATTAGGAAATCGGTTGTTTATTATCATATATGCAGTATTTTTTTCAGGTGAATTCTTTGAGTGTCTTTAAAACCATCTTTCTTTCCCTTATACTTTTACTATATATATATATATATATATATATATATATATATACATATATATAGTGTTTAATAAATACATAAACACTTAAAAATTTTCATTTGACCACATAGTTGCTGTAAACTTGATAAAATATAATTCACAGAGAAAGAGGCAGAGACAGAGACAGAGACAGAGACAGAGACAAGACAGATTGACTAAGTTGAGGTTTAGAGAGGGTGAGTGATTTAGCCAGGGCTACATATTATTTGTTGAGTTTGGTTATTCCCCAGGCTTTCTAATTCTACCAAATTCAAGTTTCCTAATGTGGTTTTCTCAGGCAGAAATTAGATGTCCTAGCTTGGCTTGTAGCTCTTTTCCCATAAAGTTCTGTAATATCATTTTGAGCAGTTGTTAAAACTAAATGTTGTGTGTGCATTCTTGATCCTTCTGCTAACATCTCAATAACTGTTCAAGACATTAGATGACAAATAAATGACATATTTTATTTAACCTTCCAGTAAAGCTCAGGTGTTTTATGGGATATCCTTACTCCCTGGAAAAAGATGATATATGTGGCTCTTTTGAAAACCAAGTCTTTTCTGCTGCAGAGACCCTATCTTTCTCTCTCCAATTTCATACTTAATTCCTTTCCTGAACTATTGGGGTCTCTCTCTGGGACTATCAGATATTGGAGAGTTGCCAGCTATCTGTTGAATTAATTTTTAAAAAAATTTTTATTTTTTATTTTTTGGTACCGGGGGTAGAACTCACAACCTCATGTCTGCCATGCAGGCACTTAGGCCACTGAGCTAAATCTCCGGCCCTATTTGTTGAATTGAAAAAAAAAAAAAAAGCAAAGTGGAGACAAGTTGCCTAAGACCAAAGCTCACTTTAATTTTCTGATGAGGTATAATGCTAAATTTTATAGTCTAACCTAAGATTGGTAATAACTATTTTTACTTTGATATTATCTTTTCTATTGCTTTTGAACCTGTCCTTTTGGAAAGTGATGGAGTGATCACTCCTAAGAAGGAAGAAGACAAGATCAAAGGCCACCTTGGAAGTAGCCTAAGGAAGTGTTCACAGCTTACTGCATGCCTGTTTTTCCTTTTCCTTTGATATAAGTGGTAGACAGGGGGTTTCCACTTGGACATGACTACACATGTACTGACACAGTATTGGTTGTCTTCTACACAGCCAGAAGAGATCACTTTTAAAGGCTTTCTCTTAGCTGTAGAAAGAGTGCCATGTTTCTGGCATTTTGAAATCTATGCCTAGCAGAGCCACAAAGAGAAATAACTGGACATCAGAACAAGCTCTTCTATGTGATGACAGTTAGTCAGTCTACCCACTATTGAAAGTCAGTTTGAGGAACTTTTAAGTGCCTAGAAGGTTATGAAAGCAGGTGATCTTGCCTCAAACTCAAGACTCTCCCCTTTGACTTCTATGATCTTTTGAAATATTCTGTTCTATCCCATAATCCTTCCTGTTCTTAGGTTTCTACCCCATATCTTTGTCTAATTTTTCACTTAGGTTAGTCTTTCTCTTATCTGCTGTGATCACTGACCCCCTGGGGTATCAAATCTGGCTTCTGTTGGTTTATGGAAACCATGATGTCATACCTGTTGTGTGTCAGAGCTGCACAATGTGGTAATGGCACCGATGCAGAAGCACAGTAGATGCCACATCTCTGTGACTTTAACAGGTGAAGTAGAGAGCCCACGGATACAAGCAACTTTATAACTTGGCAGCTTAAGTTTGGCTGGTTTGAGAATTTTGTGGGTTTTCATTTAACGGGCGTGGTGGCTCACTCCTTTAATCCCAGCACTAGGGAAACTGAGGTAGGTGGAGCATTGTGAATTCGAGGCCTACTTGGGCTGCAAAGCGAGTGCAGGGCCAGCCTGAACTACATAGTGCGACCCTGCCTCAAAAAAACTCGGGCTGGGAGTTTGGCTTAGTGGCTTAAAAGCCTACCTGGCAGGTGCGAGGTTGTGATGTTTGATCCCTGGTGCTGCAGGAAAAAAAAAAGAAATTGACCTTGTTTGAAAGGCAGATTTCCCAACTTTCCTGATACAAATGTAGTGTGTTCTTTGGTATGCCTACACACAGCACCGTAGACACTTTTATCTACCTGCTACACTGTGCCATTGTAAATTTTGAGGAAAAGCACAAGGAAATTTTAATAATATTTTGCTTTATTGATATTAAAACTCTGCTTCCTTTTCTAGTTGAATTTTCTCTTCTGTGACAAGCTAATATGTCACAGCTCTGTCAACAATGATGATCAAGACAACTATTGATACTAAGAAAGTATTAAAATTATGTTCATTGATTTTATTTAGAAACAGAGGAAACCCCACAAGACATTGCTCAGAACTGGTCTTTTCTATCTATAATATTACAGTTAATTTGTATTTCAAAGGCTGCCATTTCTAATATTAACAAGGCTGGGTAAATCTTAGCATTTACAGTAATATATTAGAAGCCTGAAATTTTGTATCGAGATATTTAAGATGCAAAGACCCTCTTTGCATTAGCACATTCTAGTTAGTTCTTTCTTTAAAATAAGTAAGACACAAAAAGACCATTTTTTATACTACTGTGCTGATCTAGGACATGGTTTTCTCTGCCTCAGGGGCACAATATCAGGAGAGAGAAGACCAAAGAATGCTGTTTTTAGTTGAACAGTTCAGCAGATGGAGGCATGAATACTCATATATCTGAATGTTGAGGGGCTTGAACCATTAATTTAGATAATGTATTTAACCCTGGGAACAATCAGAAACTATAACTCTAAGGTTACAATGCTTTTGACCTTTAAAGAACAGAGGGCACTTGCTACAGTAAACAATATATTACATTGCTACTTATTTCAATTCTCTCACCCTTATAAATTTCAAGACCAGTTGCCATTTGCTTTCCTCAGCTGTGCTAGCATTGGTCCTTAAGTAAGTAAAAAAGAATGTTAAAGAAAGGGGACATTATAATGAGGTAGTCATATAAATATGGCCTTGAAATAGCTATGACGTTAGATTGTTTCTGAAGAAATATGGTCTCAGGAACTAAGCTGCAAATGACTCCTTTTAATGAAAAAAAATGGTTTCAGTGTATTGATTCATTTGATGTGATTACTTTTAATATAATAGACCCTTAAAGTAATTTTGTTTTGTTTTTAATTGGGAGTAATGTCTCATAGTTTTAACTTATACTAAACAAAGCTGGTGCCATATGCAAAGTGATACACCTGCCTCATGGTTTCTTATTAAATGATGCATGCTTCTCTTCAGCAAATACTGCAGTTAAATATCACACAGCTTAAGAATTTCTAATTAAAATATCTCCATGTGTCAGCATATTGGTAATGTATTATTTTAATCCATTTATTTTGTTTATGAAACGGTGACATATGTTTAGATTGTGAAATATATGAGCCTTAAAAATCACTTTATTGAAGAAAATTAATTCCTACAATACTGTCTGGATAACGTGTTCACTCACCCAGTCAGTCACTGGCGGCACTGCCAGTCTTAATGTTGGGTAGACACACTTCTTACTTTCATCCACATAACAGTCTTGGAAAGACGCTTAGCTGTTCTTTTTCTTAGCTCCAAGTGTAAGGATTTTCTTTATTTTTTTTCCTTACTTATTAATTTAAATGCATCCTCCTCCCCCGACACTTCTTTTTTACTTTTTTTTTTTTTAAATATGTACAATGAAAGATGGGACTGGATATTTGTATAAGGGATTATGAAAGACCAGTCAAAATTAAAACAAGCTAGTTACCTTTTCAAAGTTAGACATAGTAATTTGTTTGTCAGCAGGGAGATGTTTAGGGCAGCCCTGAGATAAAGTGACTGTCAGCAGTTATTCCTACAAGACAAGTAATTTCACTCAATGTATTACTGACAGATTGCTCACTTCTCTGAATCACCAGAGAAAACAAACTTAATATTGTTACAGGCAGAGTTTCTGTCTTCATTAGCTCCAGAGAATGACTTTTATCAAGCATTCAAAGCCCACCATGCTTTAGTTGGAATGTATTTTAACAGGCTAGTTCTTAAATAATACTACGGGTGGTAACCCAAATGAAGGAGTTGCATATGAAAATTCAAAAAATCAGTGTGAATACATTTTCACCTTTGTTTGATGGGCATTCTGTGTGGTGTGGAGAAGTTTTGAGGAAAGGAGTATAATTGTATAATTAAAAACTTTAAGCACCGAGGAAACCTATCAACCTAAGTTAAAAGCTATTCTTAAATGAAACAAATCCTTGCAAGTTTGCAAGTTTGCAAAGATAGAAGGGAACAACTGAAATTTTTGCAAAGGTGAATACAGACACATATTTTATTTAAATGATATTGTCAATTTCATGCTACCAGTAGAAAATGAAGAATTGCCCATCAACACGGGGACTCTATTTTAGTTCCAACTTGAATCTTTATGATATTTTATTTGCTGGCTTATAACTTGTCTTATTTACAATTGTAAACATGCCTCAGTGCTACAGAGGAAGGGGAGGGTGAGTTAACTTTGCTTGGCAGATTTGGGAGGTTGTGGTTTCTAATAGAGAAGAGAGTTGAATAAAGAGTTGATTTGAGTGACAAATTACTCGCTACCCAATGGAGAAAGAGGAATGTGCTGATTCCAAAGCTTGTTTTGAGGATAGCAGTCATGGGGCTGTGCTTTGAGGAGAAATGCTTGCTTTTTTCTTAATCAGCATCGCTCACCCGCTCTGATGCTTTTCTTAACTTTTAATAGTGAGGTAGAACTTGAGAGAACCATTGTAGCTAGAATTAAATAAGCCTTGGACTAATGGAATGATCTCTACTATAGAATCAGAACCTTGGGCTAGAGTTTCACTTTCTTGCCATGTTGTCTTTCACTGTTTTCAAAATACCTTCCTTTTCTTCAGCTTTTTCATTGTAAAAAGAGGGGAACATGTATTTTCAGAATCATTGAAAGTAACAAATGGGACAACGAAGCAAACATTAGATTTGTAAAAGTACCAGCCAAATCATCATCAGAATAGATTAAAAAAAATTATAGGGGCAAATCTAATATATCAGAGTGGAAGTCATTGAATTCAGCAATTTTCGTTTTTTTTTTTTCTCATCATGAAATCTCCAACATTAACTGGTACTGTGTTTGGTAAAAATGAATCAATTAATAAATTTCATCTTTAGTGGCCACCTGGGACCTAAGCTTCTTTGAAAACTTTAATGATTGATCCATTCTTCCATCTGTAAGAAGCATTATTCAACATAAGCAACTTTTCATTTCTAGGTAGGGCTCTTAGGAAAACTTGTGGTTACCAGGTGGGCCCTATTGGAAGCTAAAGAAATACAAGCATATTAGAAAAAGATGCAAATTAGGAAAACAACCCTAGCTTTTGGATTTCTCACATCATTGCAGTCAAGGAAGCAGAAGTTGTTTATATTTACCCACAAACTAAAAAACTGAATAAACTTAATTTTGTTTTGGAAATTTGATTTTTGTTTGGGTTTAAGGTGATACCTAGAAGTTCATTCTTCTTACATAAGTCCTGTTATTCACTGTGTTTAAGTTATCTGATTGGTAGGATATTTATTTGTATTTTGAGAGATGATTCAGTAAGAACCAAGGACTCTGGAATTACAAAACCTTCATAGTTCCCTCTCTTTTAAAATAAGATTTCTACCAAAGTCATTTAGCTCTAACACTACTAATTAATCCACTCAACAGGAAGTGCCCAGTATGTGATATGGTCAGTTCTTCATTACCTTTGGGGTCTGCATTAACGGATTCATCCAACAACAGTTAAAAAATACTGAGAAAAAATTGTGCATGTGTACCAAATCTGTATAGACTATTTTTTATTGTCATTGTTCCCTAGACAATAAAACATAGCAACTTTCATAGCATTTACATTGTATTATGTATTATAAATAATCTAGAGATGGTTTAAAGTATATTGTGAGGATATGGGGCAGTTATATACAAATATCATACATTATATATAAAGGGATGGGAGCATCCACAAGTACTGATATCTCTGAGGGGGTCCTGGAAGCAATCTCCCATCAATACTGAGAGGTGACTGTACTTACATTTCAATAGACTACTGACAAGATGTAATGAATCCTTAAATAATAACAGATATTCCTGTTCTTGTTTCATCAAATGTGTTTTAAAGTATTTTTGATTGATATTTCATAAATTAACCTAGACCATGGTCCTTGGTACCTGTCGATGTTTTCATAAAAGCTGTTGACCTTAAGCAGTATGAACAAAGTAGCTGATAGATACGTATGAAAATCTTATTACTTAAAATATATCCATGTCTTTGACTATATCAAACACTACAAAATCCAAGTACATGGTGCTCATTTGAAGCAAGTTTGAAACAGAAATGCTTTCCACCTAGATATTCCTTTTTGTGATATCTATCAAGTTTTTATTCTAATTCACCTACTCATTTAAAGAAAGAACAACATGTTAAATACTTTCAAAATTCTTATTTGAAAACACACTTGTTATCTTTGCATGTGACTGTTGAAATAACATAATGATGACTTGGGGTTGTAGCTCAGTGGTACAGTGCTTGCTTAGGATGCACAAAGCTCTGAGCTTAATCTCTAATACCACACACACACACACACACACACACACACACACAGCAAACAAACCAAAAACCATAATGCTACTGTATCATTAAAGTTACATCAAAGCCTATCTTTAAGGATTTATAAGTGATCATGAAGTTGTATCAAAATCTATCATTAAGAGTTTGTAAGTGAGCCAGGCGTGGTGGTGCATGCCTTTAATCCCAGCACTTGGGAGGCTGAGGTAGGAGGAGCGTTGTGAGTTCCAGGCTGGCTTGGGTTACAATGTGAGTGCCAGGGTGGCCTGAGCTACATAGTGCAACCCTGCCTCAAAAAACTAGGGCCGGGAGTTTGGCTCAGTGGCTTAAGTGCCTGTCTGGCAGGTGGGAGATTGTGAGTTCGATCCCTGGTGCCACACACACACACACACAAAAAGAGTTTATAAGTGATCATTGCAAGAAATTCTAAAAATGCTATATACTCTATGATTGCAGATCTCTGACATCCTGGAAGGGGCAACACTATGGAGACAGTAAAATATATGTGGTTGCTGGAGTTGGGGTGGAGGAAAAGATGATTAGGAACAACATAGAGGTATTTTAGGGCCGTGAAAATACTCTGCATGAAAATATAATGGTAGAAATTTGTCATTATGTGTTTATCTGGATACATAGAATGTACAACACTAGGAATGAATCCTAATGTAAACTATGAACTTTGGATGATTATGTTAAGGAAAGCTCATCGGTTGTGACAAAGCGAGACTATACAGGTATAGGGTCGGGGTATATGTGATTGCTGTACCTGTACCACCTTCTTACTCTAACACTACTCTAGAAATAGTATTGTTTAAAAAAAAAGTTTGTACCTAAATCGAAACATGACAGATTTAATCACTCAATTATTCAATGTATATTTGTTTAGTGTCTAGTATGTGCCAGGCACTGTTTTAAATAGCAGCCCTCAACTGGGGGCAATTTTCACTTCCAGGGGTTTGATTGACAATGTCTGGTAATGTCTTTTTATTATTTTAATTAAATTGAAGGTTAAGGAGATCACTACGAGCATCTAGTGAGTAGGAGGCCAGGTAAGTGCTTCTGAGTACTCTATAATGCCTTGGACAGCCACCTACAATGAGGAATACTCCAGTTTGACACATCACTAGTGCAGAGGTTGAGAAAACCTTTTATACATAGTGGAGAAATATCAAGGAATATGATACCCTTATATTCTTGTAAGAAAAGAGAAAATAGGGAAAAGAATACATAATAAATGATTGCTATTGAAAATCTTATTTATTAGAAATATCTTCATCTACCTGTCTGTCTGCCTGTCTGAAACCAGATAAGCAAATTTTTAAAAACTAATACTTGATTATTTTTTACAAGGTCACACTATGTTTAATTACAATTATTGTTGCCACATGTGTCTGTGGAAATTTGGAAACTCAACAAGTTAACTGATCCTTTACAATAAAACTTTTCCTACTTAAGAAGCAATTTGTACAGCCTTTCGAGTATATTTCTACTGACCAGCATCTATATGTAGATTAAAAAACTTAGTTCAGGGAAATTAAACAACTTATCATAGGGTAGACAGTGGCAGGGATGCTTCTGTCTCACTCTGTATCTTGATGCTTATATTATTCTGCCTTCTCTGGTCTAGCAAAAATATTGCATTCCTAAATTTAAAACAGGGATGACCCATTTCTACACTAGAATTCTAGTATCTCAAACCAGAAAGGAGAAAAATGTAGCACTTCCATTACCTCTTATCTTAATAATGTGGATATTTTCATTCCAAATTCTGTTTTGGCTATTAAGATTTCAGAGATGGAAAGGGAATAAAGGATATAAGAAGATAGCTCATCCTATTGTGTCAACTCATTTCCTTGGCATTTCCATCTTGATGGTAGTGAGGCAGGATATTAGGATGCAGTAAACTGGCTGAGCAAATAGCTATGACCCATCAGTAACAGAGATCCAAGAAATGCACAGAAAGACAGTTCCCAAAGTCCTGCCCCTGGGACCAATCAGGGAATGGTATCTTTAGTTCTTCGTGTGAGAACTCAAACAGGTTTTGATAGGACAGCCTAGATCTGACGTTAGCCTAGGTAGTGGTAGATACAGAAGATGGCTGCCATCAAGTTCTCTGCACTCTCCCTTTCCTAGTGACCCACTCTTGCCCCAGGGAGTGCATTTATTTTCTTCCTTTAAATTGGCCTGCTTGCTCCATAGAGTATTTCTTTTCCTGATTTCAAGGAATGTAAAATCACTATATTTTGCACTCATTGACCAATTCTTTGTTCAGGACACAAAGGACCTAGAAAACACTTCTAGAAGGAGACCTCAGAATCCCAGAACCCCAAAACCTAGTAGCAGTAACACACAAGATCTGCAAATATCTTATCTACTGTCTTTATCCTTCCATGCTTAGTTTCCAAAACAAAAGTGACTCCCATATAACTACATGTAAGTTAGAATATTACTCAGGAGAGAGCATACTTAGAAGTAAAATGATTCCCTATTCCTACACAATAAGCGATATAGAGTCTTGTTTGACATGTTACTTCACACCTCAATTTCCTAATCTGTAACAAAGAAGTACTTTTATCATATTCATAGTCAATTTCTGTTGCAAAGTTCAAACACAATAACACTTGAAAGAGTATTTGAGTCTTCCATGAGAAGCACATACACAGGATATATTAAGTGTTGTGATTATATGAATAGTGTTCAATGAATGTTTGTACAAAATCTTAAATTTTAGTGTAATCAGACAAAGAGAGAAAGCATTGCCGAGTCAAATACCATAGTGCAGCCATTACTTGATTATTTATCCTAAGTTTTTTGCTTCACTTTGATCTTCAAATTGAAAACTTTTATTTTACCCACTCACTTCTGACTACAATAGACTGGGGATCAAATCTGGTGCTTCATGTATGCAACACCAAGCTACATTCCCAGCCCTCGGGTTTTTAAAAAGGGGATATTATTTTTGATAGTAATAATAAATAAATCTATCAGAGTAGAGTAAATATGAAATTTCATATTCATAGGGGCTGTTCATTAGCTTTTATAGATGCTATTTCTTGAGGTCCCATAAGATATATGAAATCAATTTGGGCAGAGATCATACACTTGGTGAATAAATTGTATATTACATAGAAATCTGAATTTCTTACTGAAGCAAGGCAAAAATTGAATATAAGCATAGTGTAAATATTATATATGTATATACACTTGGACATACATATACATACGTATATAATACCTGTTTTACAATTTAAAAAGCAGTCTATATTTAGCCTTTATAATAAATGTGTTCTAATATTTTCTCCATATTTTTAAGAAAAAAAAAAATGGAAGCCCAGATGAGTTAAGTGTCTTGAACTAGAATACTCATCTAGAAATAGGAGTATAGTAGATGGCTTAAATGTATTTTAAATTTTATTTTTCAGCTAGAATTCTTTGATTTAAACTCTGATAACTGGTAAGAAGCACAGTCATTTAGAAAATTTCTTGCATACCGTGTTCTTTTCTTACAGCAAAATTTAAATGGATTAAAAGCAACCAAGTTAAATGATAAAAGGGAAATTTCAAAGTCAACATGACATTCTCAGGATTCCAGAGTTTAAATATTTTTCAAATTTCCAGCTATACAGAAGAAACTTCAAGCCTAATAGAATTTAACAAGGATAAGTGTGATTAAAATTAAAAAAAGCAAAAAACAACCCAACAGCAACAACAAAAACTTTCTTATTCTGTAGTTTTCTTTGTAGTAAAATGCTGACAATACTTGTACTGTGTGCAGGAGCACTATTCTTTGGAGAGTTTCTAGGGATGTCTTAGCATTTCAAAGTTTTGATGAATCTCCTGGAGTTGCTGGGGACTATGTCCTTGGCCATTCCTAGCTTGGGCAGCCCTCTGAGCATGTTCAGCAGGTTTCCTGCCAGCAGAGGAAGCAGATGTTTGACCATACTGAAATGGAGCACCTGCTGCATCAGTAGCTGGGTATTCCTCTTGACATCTGGACGACGCGGGGTCGGGGGGTGCCTGCCTTAGGCCGGGAGGCTGCAGGAGCTGTGGGGCAGAGAGCAGAGTCTTTGCTGCTCTTTAAGTGATTAGTGCACTGAAGCAGCAATAATGTTGAATTATCGCTTGGTTGCTTTCTTCTCAGAAATCTTGGGACAATAGGAGAGTCAGGAAGGAATATTTACAGTAAAGTCAGGTCCAGAAAGACAAGACAAATTTTAGAGAACTTTATTTTAAATGGTTTAATGTACAAATAGCTCTGGACAGTGTATGAAACTTTTTGGAGACTTTTTGAACTTAAAATGGCTAACACAGAAACATTATTTCAGCAAGTGTCCAGTTTTAGAGTTCGGTCAGTTTGTGCCACAAAAGATGCAGTGTCTGACAAAAATAGAAAATATGTTGGTATTTGTACCTTCTAGGGAAATTTTCGCTAACCTGAGAGGAAAGATGTGTTTTAGATAAGAGACTGACTGAGTTGGATACTGGATTTTACATTTCACTTTATCACACCCAAAACTGGTCTGCATTTGCTACCCAAAGCTGAAGCAATCTGTTGTGCAGATTTCCTTTATGATGTGTTTTCTTTAAGCACAATAGATGCGGAAATGGATAGTTTTAAATGTATCTGGGGATGAACAGTTGTCACATTATGTTACTTTGCCTTTTCTAATTTTTCATTAGTTAGATCTCTGAACTTGAAGTCTTCTTATAAACAGATTATGATGGTTTGTGTTTACAGTAATGTATTGGAGAAGATCACAATGCTGCTCTCTTAACCTCTGATAGTCTAAGGGGGTTATATTTAATTCACACTGGTGAGAAACTGACCTGAAATCTTGTGGAAAGTGATTGAGCTGCGTTTTCCAAGCTCTACTGTCATCAGCCGGGAGGGAAATTAAGAAAAGAAAAAGAAAAAGAAGAAGAAAAATAAATAGTTCTATTTTCTGAAATATCCTCTAACTAAGCTGTATTTCAACAGGCCATTTAATGCTCAAATGGACAAAGGTATTACTTCAGGCACTGAATTGTATCAAACGCCTTCTCAGAGGCCCATTTTAAAAACTATAGGAAAAGTGGTTTAGCATCACACTCCCAATAGATTATCGCTCGGTCTGCTTGGAAAGGAAAGCAAATTAATAAAACTAAATTAAAAAAAGGAGAAGCACTGTCACCGAGTGGAATGGCATGTTCTCCCACCTCTGATACGACTCTCTGGAGTGGAGGAGCATCTTAGCTTACAGCACAGAGAAAAAGATACTCCTCCTGCTAGCACTGCTGTTCCCCTGTTCAGTACATCTTCCTGATGTCCAAAGTAGTGTTTGCTCCCTGTCCTAAGGGGCACCACTGAATGATGTATAGTTATGTTACTGGCTCAGATGTAGCACAATAGAGAAAAAAAGAGAGAAAGATCATGAGAAAAAAAAGAAAGAAACTTTATTGACACAGTAGATGTGCCTAGATTGTGAGCAATTTGGATGGGAATGTTTTGCTTTTCCACTCATCTGTCAAGGGCATGTTTTGGTTGCAGAACAAGATACTTGTCTGTAATTCACCTATGTTAAATCTTGCCCTCTTAGCTTTACGTCTGTCTCTGCCTACATTTCTTGATTGTGCAATATTGTCACCTCACATAGACATACCTCACTATGAAACAGGAAGAAGACTACACATCATATTAGTTTATATGACCATTAGTTCATATGACCATTTATTGAAACAACTTGCTATCAGTTGGATAGTGTCTGACTTGCTCTCTTACATGATTTTTATTTACACATTAGTGACACTTTTGGTTTCAAGAAAGCAATGTTTTCTGTTTCCACATGACGTCTGCAGTTAAAGGAACTAAATGACCATGAGCAAATTTCATCTGAACCGCACTCTTCTCATCTGTAAAGTGGGGATAATAACATCTCCTAGAGGGTAATAATGAGATAAAATTAAATGAGATAATACAAACAGCATGTATGTTGTATGATAGGTGCTCAAGAAATATCATTTCTTTTTATAGCCTTATACTATAATCTCTTATTCATTTATTAATTTAAAAATATTTTAAAATTATATATTTTATACCTGAGGGTACTCTGTTAAACAAGCAAAGCAACTTTCTGTTCTTATAGACTAGGGAAGGAATCTATTAAATGAGCAACACTTCAAAGTGATAAAAATGGTTAATACAGGACTATTCACTTAACACGCAGGCATATAAATGTTCTCATTTATTAGTTAACCAAGCTCATTGTACTTAGGGACTTTGAAATATTTTTGTCATAAGGTCTTTGTCTGATGACTGCTCCCAATTTCAAGAAGCATGAGCTTTGGTACAGTGATTTCTAGCAAGAAGTGACAGCCAGTTGGTTATTAAGATACCATGTATTGGACTTCCTATAATCAAGAGAAAAAAACCGTGATATTGAAAGAAAGCCCTTTGTAAACAGACAACGAGCTTGTAAAATTCCTAGATTTCAAGAACTTAGAAAGCCTTTGGAGGCCTTGAAACTCAAGTCCTAACTCTATTCCTCATCCCATGAGTTTCAGCAAGTTAATCTTCCTGATACCCAAATACTGTTAAGTAGAATTAGGAATAATAGCCCCGCAGGGCAGTTGTGAGGGTGCACAAGAAAATGCCTGTGAAAAACACTTTGCATACTCTCAAGTATTATGTAAATCTTTTGATTTTCTACTTGGAGAGACCAAGGCTGAGAGCGCGAGTTAACTTGACCAAAGCTACATAGCCAATCAGTGGCCTGAGTTTGTGTGTATAGAATTGTGAGGCAACAGTGTAAAGATCTCAGTCTGACTGATGCTTATGCATATATTTTGGCAAAATTGAATTGAATAGAAATAGATGGCCAAGAGAACAGTATATCGCATGCTCCCACTTATTTTAGGTAGAGGTGGATGGGACGTGGGATTTAATATATGTAAACTATATAATATATATGCAACTGAATCTGCAAACCTAATGGATGTTCAATAAAAATAAGACCCTGTTATTGGTAGTTATTTCAAGGATAAAATTTAAACTTATACTGTATTAACATGCTAAAAGGACTAATTACTTAATTAACTCACTCATACATTAAGTTCCCCAAATATTTACTAAATATCTGATGTAGTAAGTACTTTTGTCTGTTTGGGCCTACTAAAATCAATAAAACTTGGCCCTTGCCCTCAGGGAGCCCACAGTCTCGTATGCAATGTGATAATTGGTAAAATAGATTTCACCAGAGTGAAAATGCTGTGGGAGGAAGAAGTATTTAATGCAGCCTGGGGAAGGACTAGTGACCTTCATGGACTAGGTGAGGTAAAATTGAATCTTGAAAGGAGCACATATATTCACTAGATTTTTAGGGAACCATGCAGAATGACAGAGATGCAGAAGAGAAGTACTCTAGACAAAGAGAACAGCCTGCTCACAGGTGTAGCAGTGATAGACAGCACGGTGTGTTCAGAAACAGTTGACCCAGGCAGAGGGTACAGGAGCACTGGTAGGTGAGATCGGAATGGTAAGCAAGGGGTCAGATTGCAGAGTGCCTTTTACGCCACCCTAGGGAATTTGCAATGCATGTGGTAGACATGATTTTACTCACACCATAAATGGTAAAGCAGTATAAGGTATAGTGGACAACTTTATGGTGTGATATTCCTCTATTAATTTGATCTCTAGTTTACAGTTCCCATTACACTAGATTTAATAGTTAGAGAACTATGTTTAGTAAGATTGATAGTCCCTGTAGTACAATGGTACCCTGTGGTAAGTGAGACTGTACAAATAGTGTAATGATACACGCTGAATAAACAAAACTGTTTAAGATTGAAGCAAAGCCAAGGCCCAACCATTTCCTAGGGATTTGGGGAAATCGTGTAATCTGCAGTTTGTACTAAACCCAATCATATTGAGCACACTGCTTTCAGTGAATGGATCTTGATACTATATATTCCAACCAAATGATGAAACAAGAAGTAAAAAATATCTATAAAGAAAAGCTATGATTCTTCTAATTGTTAATGCCTTGTAATTATGCCTCTTTGTGGAATAATAAAATGTTCCTTGGCAGAGGTCAGGATCTCTGCCACTGACTTATTTAACAGATCCTCCTAACATCTGTCCTGCAGACTGTGCACTTTATTAGCAGACAAGAGACCTAACAGACTTAGCCTGCTGTGTACCTTTTTCACATTCACACAGCTGTGGATTAACTGAGACTTTCCAGAAGAGGACCAACCAGAAGGGACAGTAATGTTATTGGCTGATTCTAAAAAGATGAGTTAAAAGAACAGAAACAAATGTTGCTCGAATACAATTCAGTGTTTTTAGAGTGACAATCACTGGTCTGATTTAAAAAGGAATAAAGGTAGCTATTCTACTGGAAAAGGAAAGTGTATTCATATCTGTGTGGAATCTAATCAGACTCTTTTTTCCAATAATGATGACTCCACAGTCATACCAGGTCTGGGACAAGAATGCTCCTTTTGTGTACCGATAATGTGGAAGTGATAAAATTTCCTTCAAGAGACATATGTGTTTACATTATGAGATGTGTTATTTGACAAAATACGTTGTTCTCATATTTTCCATGCAGAATTTCATATTGGGTTGTTGGACTGGAAGTCTTTGATTAACTAGAATCAGTTACTGAAATAAAATAGACACTTTTGGTTTATGATTCATCTTGCTGAGCTATAAATTATTGTAAAACACGTAAGGAGTGACAGAAAGAAGTGCTGATTTGAACCTCTGACCCACAACAGGCACAAAAACATAAGATTATTCCTTCAAAGAGTTGCGTAGAGACATAAATATTCCATGGTCCACTTGGAATTATGCCCTCTTAACAAACTAAAGCTGTGATTCTGTATCATGTAAAGAGTATTTTAGGGATATTATGGTAGTCTTATAGGAGATAGTGAAGAATAGAGAAATTTTCCCTAAATTAGGCCTTTGAATGCTCAAAGTTTTCTGGGACCAACAATGGACAATGACAACAAGAACAAAACAAAGTTTCTATTTCCTAAGTGAATTGCCAAGGGTGGTTTCTTTTTTCTTTTTTCTTTTTTTTTTTTTTCCATAGAACTGGTACATTTTATAAATCTTAAGCCTTTTTCAAAGCCACGTTGGCTCTTAGTATAAACATCTTAGTTCAGTGCCACACAGCCTTTGGATACTAGCCCCAGAGAGTGGGCTAGCGGGGGAGACGTCACTAAATGCACAACAGAAACTCCATTAACTTCAACACTTCCCATGTTACAGGGATTAGTGTCTATTCCATTCATGGTATTTTTTTTAACTTTTAGTTAACAAAGGAACCCCTTTCTGGTGCTTCACTGTAAGAAAAGCCTGCCTAATTGCCTTTAGTCAAAATTAATTGTTTCCAGTGATGGTGTTTCAGTAGTGACTTGTAAATACTTAGCATGCTATGTCTTTCGCCCTCCATCTTTCCTGTCCTTGCTGTTCTTCACATTTGTATCCCAAATACATTTTTGTTAAATTATGTAAAAATACCAATAAGTAATTGTTTTCCTGAGTAAGCTTTTAGAACAACTCCTCTTAAACAGAGGCCACTTGTAAGAAGAGCACACAAATATTAAGCCTTTATGGTGTGCCTCCGTTTTAAGTGTGCTATGTGTGTTAACTCATTTGCTCCATAAAATAATCTTTTGGAGTAGTTTCTTATTATCTTTATTTTACAGCTGTGGGGATTTAAGGTCTAGAAAAATTAAATAGCTTACTCAAGATCACACAGTGAACAGCAGTTTTGACTAAAGAATGTGTACTCTTAATCACTATGCTATTTTGCTTTTCATAGCAACTTGTAAGACTTTATTTTTATAAATTTCTCCTTTAGTCCTTTATGCAACCATTGCCTGCTTTATCTGCTACAGAAAATTTTCATTGCGGGTTATTGAGCTATGTATCAGTATCATATCTAGTGACAAGAAAGCATGTTGTATGCTTATTACCCACTATTTGAATGATTTTTACTATGGCTGCCGTATACAAGGTATCATTCCTTTCTGCTAATTAGAAAGCAAGCCATGGGTATTACTGTATGATACAGATGGCATATTTACATACTGCAAAATATGCTGAGGTTCTCCAGTTGGCAATAGTAATAATTTGCTGTTTAAAAAGTGACAGTTAATGAAGTTGGCCCTGAGATAAAGTAAAACATTTATTTGAATTTTTAAAAATATAGAAAAAATAAGAGAAAATTAAGAATATATTTTGCATTATTCGTCGCCTAGTTCACCTGATCACTTTAAAATGAATTCAAAATATTTCCCCTTTTCCTTAAATATTCATAACCAATGCAAATTTTACTTTAGTATTAACATGAAATTTAGTTTTAATAAGTCTATACATTTCATCATAGGTTTAAATCATTCATTATCATGCTTCTTGTGTTATATCTTCCAAAGTCTGCTTAGAAATTAAACCAAAGTTCAGTTTAAAAACAGTAAAAAAAATTCTCTAGTAAACATTCCAAAATGCAACATTTGTTCTATGCAATGATTAAATTAAAAAAAATATATATATATATACTTGCCTTTCATGAAATTCTGTTTTCCCAAACATATATTTTTAACAATTTAAATAAAACCTTCTGAAAGCTACATAGTTGCCCAAATTTGTCTTTGTTCTCTGGTGTTTTGGAAGCTTTATTATGGATGGAATTCAAAGGGCATAGAAGCTGGGCAGTTGTAGAATAGTTTTCAAGCAACAGCATCTGGCTCCTTGGCAGTTATCATGGACCAGGGCAAGGCAGCCCCGGCACACCTCCAGTTTCCCATGTGCATCTTGCAGAGGGATTTCCCGGTCTGCCATGTTGTTTTAATGGTGTTTCCTAGAAACCCTGAAACTCAGAACAGAATCTGAAGTCCCTGTCATAACATAATAGGCCTCCATGATGTGGCCCCTTGGCTATCTTTCTAACACCTGACATGATACTCTTTACCTTGTGCACTCTGTTCCAGCTACACTGGCATCCTTGCTGTTTCCCAAACCTTCCAAGCGCAAGTATGCTTTTGTTAGAGAACTTTCTTCTATATTTTGCCTCTACCTGAGTGCTATCCTCCAATAGTTACATGGCTTACTTCATGCATGCGTCTATTCAAATGTTCCCTTCTCTGAGTTTTACTGATCTTTATGTTTAAGCCTTAAACCCTACTCTGTACTCACCTACCCAAATACTTTGTATTTCATAGCATTTGACAGAAATATGTAGAGCATCTTTTCCCTGCTCTCTCCCCCAAATTCATCACTCACTTGTGTTTTTCCAAAACCTAGCTACAGCAGTGCCTGGTCATAGTAGACAATCAGTAAGTAGTTTTTTGAATGAATGGATGAAAGAATGAATGATTTCATTTCTGAAAAGAAACAAGGTTTTCAAATACCAGGAAGCTGACATATATTCCTTTACTAAAAGTATAACTAAGCACATGCACTTAAAAATATATACCCATTGAAAACTTTCTCATGACTTATTTTGTGAGAAGTAATTCTTAGGTTTCAAATCCAAAATTCTGGACTCATTAGTGAGTTTTTAAATCCTGTTAGTGAAGTCAAACTTCACTTGCTTAAGGTCTACCTGATGAACTACGCTTTGTGATGAGAGAGTTAAAGAAGCATTATGAATGCAAGCTGTACCACTTGGAGCACTTTCAGAGACCTGGATCTCTTCAGTATTGCCTGCCCAGCTCTTGGAAACAGAAGGAGAACAGCTTCCTTCCCATAATACTTATTTCCAACTGCCCTGATTATCACCTCTTTGAATATCTTGCTTTAGGAACTAAATTACTAATTGTTTCAGTGACTGAACTTTTATTTCTATAAATAAAACATTGTATATTTACATATTTTATTTCACACCCTTAAAGAAGAAATCTTTGGAAAAAGCAGGGAGAGGTTATTTTTTTCTTAAAATAATTTGGAGTTGCTTTGTTAAGTCTTATTTGCATGTTCTATGTTCCATAAGGAAATGCTCTTCTGAATGGATTCCAGTTATTATTGGTGCAGCAGAAAATAAATTCCAACTGACTTTTTTTTTTTTTTAGTAGAGAACCAGTGTTGTTATGTGGTGGATTCTATTCTTTAAAAAGGTATCTTAAGGATAGGACCTTTGATGTGAGCCTCTCTTCTGCTCTCTTTCCCTTTTTATAACTTTGTTTTCCTCTACACCCAATACATCCCCTACCTTATTAGTACTGTGAGTTATATCAGAGGAGTAAACTACCTAATGCTTGGGAACATAGGCAAGAGGACCTTGAGCCAGAGAAACTCTTTCATTTTCCTTTACTTGACATTCTTGAGCTGGCTTCAGGGAATAATGAAGTGAATTAAATAGGTCCTGGTTCTCAGTGGTTTATGGTCAATGCTTGTCCTATTTTTAAAGCTGTTTTGGAAAGGCCATTGCCAGGATTCTCAAACGGGGGTGAAAAAAGGTCTGCTCTTACCTGAGACTCATTTTTGGCCCTTTATGTGTATTTGCATAAACTTTAATTTTAAAAATCTGAAAACACCTTAACATGATTATAATTACTATAACCTAATTACTGTGGTTGCACTTTTAAATATGTACATTTTAAAACAAATATTAAAATAAAATTCTACAATACAAATCATCACTGGGTGGCTATGGATTACTTTCAAGTACAGTTAGGATTAATTTCCCTGTGTAACCCAGGGAGAATGCCAGAAAAAAAATCTCTTTTATGTAGCTTGAACTAAAAGATCTGGTATAATGTACAAATTATGTTTTAGTTGGTTCCGTAAGAGAAGACATGAGTATATAATGAAGACTGGATGGGGAATGTAGGGAATCTGGGCTTTAGATTTCACTCTACCTACTGCTCACCCACTAATATTTTTATGTAAATTACCTTACTTCTGTAAGCTTGAACTTTCTTCATCTGTACAAGCCAAAAAAATTATATGTTTCATTCACAATTATTTCCTCTGCTAACATTGTGGTATGTGGTATTTGCAAGAAAATCAGTGCATCACATGATGAACTCTCATGTTTTGTGTCAGGAAAACACAAATGAAGAGAAATTATCTCCACTTTTGGAGATGCTTTTAGAGAGAAAAGATACTTTTGAGTGAGGGTAAAATAAGAAAACAGTATAGGCAGAAATGATAGCAATTCCAAGAAGAGACGATGAAATTGATAGTTTATGAGAAATATTTTTAAACTCTTTCAAAGAATTATTTTAAAGCTCTCTCCCCACCCTTTTTTGTCTGTAATACCTTGTTAACTGAAATAGTTTGTTTTCTGTGCTAAACAAAAACTAAATCAGACTACTTAATTATCCCTGTCTCTATTTCTAACTTCTCACAGTTGAAATTGTCCAGCTTTATATCATATCTTACTTAGTAGGCAAAGGAATGGTCATCAGCATTGTTTTGAAAGGGTAGCAAAACCCAGGATATCCCTGGGTTTGAGGCCTGGCAATCCTGTCCATCAAGTAAATAATAGCATTTCCTTAAGGATGTCTCCCTACTATACACTACCTGTTACCTCTGATTTTACTGTTTTGCTATTAGTTTATGGTACACAAGTACTGGGAACGTTAACCTGGATAACTGATTTTGTTCTCAAATGTTAAGTTGAACCATAGTAAATGGGAGGAAATTGATGTCTTTCAGTAGCACCTGTTGAATCTGTTTTTGTTAAATATTTTTCCTTCTTTTCCTTTGTTTATTCTTCACCAACAGGCAGGTTACATTTGAGGAAGAATTGTATTTCTTTTTCTCTCTGGGCCAGATCCAGACGGGGTACTTTTTAATTCTCTTGCTAATTGAAATTTAAAAACATACAATAATCTAATTAAAAAGCATTTGATATATAAAGTTGTGCCTTCTTTTGTGCTATTAGTTTCCATATATTGGAGCATAACTAGTGACAGTTTAAATCCTGTAAATGTGTATTCTTTCAGTTTTCTTATTTCTACCCCTACTTTGCATATAATTCTTTTTACCCTATCACTCTATTAAATTAGGATTTTTAAAGATGTCTTCTACTACAATTCAAAGCTTGATTGGAGAAGAGATTTCTCAAGAGCAAAATTGTGACTACTACTCCTTCACAATAGCTGGTGGTAACACCATTTTCTTCATTTGAGGATTATGAAAAATTCCATTTTTGAAAGAATGGCTGCAAGATCGCTGGAAATGCAGTTTGGTATTTGAAAGTTCAAAGTAGCAGAATCACATCAGAATCTCTCTACTCTTTGGACAATAAACCTTCTCTGGTAGCTAGGACAAGGATATAGATTTTATTATGATTTACTGTATAGTTCATTTAAAATCATTTAAAGGCAGAAAGAACATGGGCTTAAAGTGAGACTGACTCTAAAATGAATAATTATTCCTATCTTTTATAACTACAATAATTAATTAAGATACTTAGAGCAGTGCCTGGCTAGTATTCAGTATGTATTTATTAAATTCATGAATGAATGGGGGTGATGATTGGATGACTGGCTATGTGGTTATGTGAAAGTCATAATTATGAAGAAAAAAGCCTGTGTCTTTTCTCTATGGCATTCTTTGTTGGAGCTCTCACATTATTTTATCATAGAAAGCAAGCATAAAATACATTTTTCACATTATGATAGATATACATACATTGTAACACCACCTGTTATAATTTAACAATAGTTTGGCTGTTTGGGGAAAATCATGCTTCTCTTCCCAAATATGACAATAGTATAACATGACTCCAGCACAGTAGATAGACCAGTTGTGTCCTGGCAGACACTCAAGAATTTCTCCATAAGGCTAAGTTTGATTGGTGGAACCTACTGCTTTGTGTTGAATCTAAGTAAGGATGGTTATTAAAATGTTACTAGAATCCAGATGCAAGAATGGCTGATTAAGGCTGGTCTTAGCACACAGAACTCCTGGAAACATTGTTAGAAGGGCATGTGAGATATCAAAATATACAGTGAACTTATTACAGTAAAAGATATATTGCCATTAATTCCCCTCAAAATATTCCCCATTGCTTCAAAAACACTTATCCCATTGTTCTTGACATTTTCTGAAGCAGTTTTGGAAATGCTTTTCTGTGAATGTCTTGACAAAGTGTGATAAAAAAATGCAGTGAATGTTACTGCAGCATGTCATCCACTGAAAGGCAGTCTTGGGAAAACGTTACAGTGTGTCCTCATCTATGTTATTCACTGGATCTGGTACCATGTGACTCAGGACACTCAAGACATCAGGAATTCAGGACATCAGGGTAACCAAGACCATGTCACTGAAGACACTCATGAAAGAGGACTTCCAGAACTGCTTCAGAATGTAGCATGGATGATGGGATAAGTGGATTTAGAGTGAGGGGGAGTGTTTTGAGGGGCACTTGTGATAATGTCTTTTTTGTAATCAATTAAAATAATTGGAGCATTTACCAAGTTGTATGTTGATTCTTAATCCTAACAGTAAGAGGTAGGCCTTCATGAGATGATTGTTCATGGCTGTAGAGCCTTCGTAAATTAGATTAATTTATAAAAGAGTGAGCCCTTAGCTGTTTCACTACCATGTAAAGTCAGAGAGAAGATAACCAGCTCTGAGAAAGTAGGCCCTCACCAGACACTGGATCTTCTGGTGCTTTGATCTTGAATATGCCAGCCTCCAGAACTATGCAAAATAAATTTCTGTGGTTTCTTGGCTACTTAGTTTATGGCATTTTTTTTGTAGCAGCCCAAATTGACTAAGCCTACAAATCCTAACATGGCATCCCAGCCTGCAGCCTCTGCTCTTACCGCTCTACTTGTGCTCTGGACTCCTTTCATATTAGTCGTTAAGTTCCTTAAAACCTTGCCTCTCTTTTTTCCCTCAGAGTCATAATAGTGTTTCTTCTTTCTAGAACTTTTATGAATTTTTTTCACCTAGGTTGGTTCTAAATAAAATGTTACTTTCTTAGAAATGCTACTCTGATCCTCCAGACTACATTGATTACTTGCATTGGATGATCTTTTGACTTTATGTACTTTGCTTTCTGAGCAGTTACACTAACCATAATTTAATAGGTATTGTCTAAGCATTTAATGCCTGTTCCTCATATTAGCTCCTTTAAAACAACCACCATTTCTGGGTTTGTTTTTCATGTACCTCCAGAATTTGGCACAAAGTTTAATTAACAAATATTTAATAAAGATTTGTTAAAGAGTCAATTAATCAATGCTGAAAATGTGCTTGAAAGATGTAAAGATTTATTATATATTTATTTGTACTTTAAATGATACTCTGGTAATGGAGTGAGAGCTAGAAAGTACTTCTAGCTCCAATACTGATTATATGATATTGAGAAACCTACTTTTGCTTGCCGGCCCTCATCAGTAGAATAAGGAGATCAAACTAGCTTAAATAATGTATGAAGGCCCTTTATTTTCATGTTGTAAGTATATCCTTCTACTGCTTACCAGAGTTTTAATAGTAGCTACTTAAACATTCACTAAAGAAAGTGGAGCATTTTTAGCCATAAAGCAAAAGAGTTTCTTTGAGTATTCCTATAAAATAAATGATTTTGAACAAAATATTTAGCTAAGTTCAATTTTACCTGTATGTATCATGCATCTCTTACATATCTTAGGTAAGGAAACAGTTCAATATTCCAGTCACTGAGTAGTTTTCAAAGTTGAAGTGGAAAAAAATATGTATTTACAAAGTCATCTTTACCAAAATTTAGATGTTTCTGAGGCTTTTGCTAATCCTGTTATAAACTATACTATGTTGCTGATTTCTTACATTTCAACTGCATGTAGGAATAAATATTTGTTATGACCATTACAACTATGAATTATAACATGAGAATCCTGTGTAAAATGATACTTTGTTAACCCTTACATAACAGTTCATCAACTTTAATCTTTTTCCTTCCTAAACCATTAGTCTGCAAAGGGATTTCCTAACTAAAGGTATTTGATTAGAATAATTAGTATTATTATATTCTTTCAAAAATGCTGCAATGACATTTAGAGAAATTTTAAATTTCTTAGGAACTAGACTGAGAAAAATTATTATTATACTTTAGTTATTGTTCAAAAGGTATAGCTTGAATTAGAAAATTTTAAGACAAGTTCATGAAGCTAGTGTATACTGAGCAGGTATTGATAAAATATTTTATCAAATCACTTCAAAGAACCATTTCTTCCAAAACAACATAACTGGAATTAGAATTTGTTTTTCTTTTATTTTTAAAACAAGTCACGACAATATTACTCATTTCATATGTAATGAATATAATCATGTACTCCTTCAGTTGCCTTACCTATAGACACTCTCTTCCTGATGTGCAGCCACTCTGTATAGCATGTTAATTTAGAAAAGATTGATTGAGTATATAGTATTTGCAAGGCACCATTATTGGTGCTGGGCATTCAAAAATAATTAGATTAATCACATCTTTAATAAGTTTACAGTGTCAAGGATAGTAACATGTATGTGCATAACTAAACATGGGATAAAAGTGTTGACAAGCACCACAAGAAAGGAATAAGTCAAGTGTTAAGGATCTATATTTTACATCTCCTCCAGGGCTATATCCTTGGTCCAAGACTTTGAATCCTCCTCAGCTCCTAACACAAAGCCTTGCACATAGAACGCATTCAATTGGTGTTAGCTTAGAAGGTGAGCTGTAAAATTGTTTTGTAAATTTATGCCTATTCAATGAATGACATTCTTACTTTCCAAACTGAATCTAAAGCTTCAATCTAAAGATATTATTTGTCAGTAAAATACTGTTTTGTTAGAATTGTTTTAATTTTCATGGGTACCTTCTATCTTTTCATTGTACTTCATTTTCTAATTTTTATATCAAGATTCATTTTACTAAATCGTACATGTTATCTTAATGTTCAGTTCATCCAGATCTGTAAGTTTCATGGAATGTGGTTATTCTTCTGCCTCTTTTGTATCAGTAATCACAACTCTTAAAAATCAGCTCTGACTACTCAGGGTTGTGAGGTTTTGCCTCTATTATGTACAACTTTCTAGAAAAAGGTATAAAATAAATGGTTATCAGAAATTTGTAGAAAGCAATTAACATTTCTCTATTTCTAAAAAGCAACTGTGCTGTTCATTCTGAAGGTTCACTAAATTGAATCAACTTGTTATTTTTTATTTTTTTGGTACTGGGAATCGAACTCAGGGCCTCATACTTGCCAGGCAGGTGCTGTGCCACTGAGCTACATCCCCAGCCCTGAGTTAACTTTTTAGAGATATATTTGTTTCCAAGGGTTTTTCTTTTTTCACTAGAAAATTCCCTAAACTACTCAAGATTCAGTAAAATAAATGGGCTTTCTTTTGATCTTTTGAATTACAGAGAAAAAATAAAGGCATAAATGATGTCTAAGGACCCTGTCTCTTAAGTCTTTTCATGATTCTTCAAGTCATGAAATGTTAGACATATAAGGAGGATGACATGTATTGTATATTAGACTTAAGTAGGATATATTGGTTATGATACCAGCTACTATATAGCTAATATCATTTCAACTCTTAGCTACCTCTGTCAAATCCCTTCAGCATGGAACTTTTCTTTGCTAACTAAACCCAAGCAGAAATTGTGTAGAAGCTTCATTTACTTCCCTTTGGAAGACACTTGGCTGAATTTTAAGGACACAGTGAAGTAAAATGGAAACCAAAAAGATAGCCTTTCTTTTGCCTAAATTCTAGCAGTTTGACTCTACTACTTGTGAATTTTTCTTGTGACTGAGTCATTGCATACAGAATTATGAAAGTTTAATTTCTTTAGAGGCTTGTTGCATTAGAGAAATTGTTCCAAAGAAAGCAACAATGTTGGCATAAGCACATCTGGCTCTTGCAAATTATTCTTTATTAAACTTTCATTTAATTACATGTGCTGAAAGGTCTGTTTTTGATTACTGTAAATTTTTTTATTTGTCCATCTGAATGATAGTAATGTTGGAAATTATAAAAAGCCACCTGTTTTTCCCCCTATTAATATGACAGAGTTTGAGTTATTTTCTCTGTGGTTGATGAACTAGGTAACTTTCTATTTATTATGATAGAAATTTGACTTTCAAGGTAACGGCTTAATCTTGATTATAAAAGGAAAAGAAAATATTCGAAGGTTTCAAGCATTGGCGCATCAGGCATCTGACTTAAGCATAGCATATTAACACATTCATTTATTACTAGTTTTATGCACATCCTAATATAGCAATAATTAAGGGCTTTAGGTGTAAACCTTCAAGTAGAAATAGGAAGAGAGGTCGATAAAGTTTTTGGAATATTTTGGAAAATGAGAAATGGATTGATGGCTTATAACTGTTTTAGCAGGAAAAATAAGCTGCTACCTAAGTTTTAAGAACATAAAGCTTCCCCCGACAAAAAAAAATCAAGCTCATTTGTGAGCGAATCTTTGAAATGCTTAGGAATTGAAAGCATATTACTGAAGACAAGGGTAAAAAATGAAATTGAAGACAACGTGACTGGTTGAAGATAGGTATAAATTTGATCTCTCTCTAACCTTATTCAACCTGCTATCTACCATCCCCTCCTCTCAACCACCACCATGTAACTCACCCACAGACTAGAAGTTTTTTCTCTAGAGAAGTTCAATGTGAGAGTTTTTGTTTTGTTTTGTTTTGTTTTTTGTCTTGGGATCATCAAGCATACTGAAGTATTATGCTATTTTGAAAACTAGGAAACTACACAAGAGGCTAGCCAGTGAGCTTCCCCAGTTCTTGGCTCACCTAATGATGTCATACATGCCTATCCTGCAGCTAAGGAAAGGACCTGAAGATAACTAAGAAAATGGTTCAGTATAAGAGAAATGACCTACAGATAATGACATTTGGGATTCTCCAAAGAAAAATATAACTATCCGCATTATTATTGGTCAATAAATCTAACCCAACACTCAGACTTCCCAGTAAACTTTTGTCACTCTCAGAGACTAATAAAAGGTCAATAAACACCAGAGAAAGAATGCCAGAGAAAGAAAGCAAAGAATCTGAAAGAAGCAAAAGACAATAGTGCAGAGAATAGAAATAAAAAACCAATCCCAAACTTAAAATTAACACCCAATAGAATAGAGAACAGCATGCTTGGGGTATAACAGCAGAAATTTTATAGAAGTCTTGGAAGACTAGGTTGAAAAAACATATCATAGAGTATAACAACAGGTCAAAGATTGGTAAATATGAATTAAAAGTACGAAAAAGAGAAGGTCAGTGAGGAAGCCCAACATTTATCTAACATGAGTTTAAGGAAAAAAAAAAACAGACAAAAGAGATTTATTATTGAAAAATACCAGAAAAAATTTCTTAGAATTGAAAGACACAAGTTTATAGATTCAAAAGGCTAAGTTTACAGAACATGGATGTAAAAGCCATACATGGATGGACCCTATAATGAATTTTCAAAATATTTGGTATAAAGGGAAGATCCTGAGGCTTTTGGGGGAGAAAATAGATTCCATAAACAGGATCAGGAATCAGAATAACATCCAACTTCTTTAACAATAATAAGAAGATAACAGATTATTGTCTTTGGAATTCTGAGGCAGAATTATTTTCGATTTAAAATTCTATACCAGTCAAACTATAATTATGTGTAAGGAATATAACAATATTTCTAGAGATGTTAGTTTCTAAAACATTAACTTACACACTGCTTTCTCAGGTATCTCCTGGAGAATGTGCTCAAACAAACAAACCAGCAAGCCAGCAAGCCAGCCAGCAAACACACAGCTTAGTAACAGGCAGGAAAACATGATGGGTAGGAAATGGGGAAACCAGAGACATGAAGGAAGCTCCTTGTTAGTTACCTCATTTAAGTTGAGAATCAAGAGGGCAGCTCCTGTGCTGGTAAAAAGAAACTTGACTTGTTTTTATTGCTGTAAATCTGGCAATATTCTGTCAAAGATTATATTATTTATATGCTGTCTAGAAACAGGACCCGAAGGAAATAGGACTCCATTGGGCCTGTGCAGTCCTGAAGACAGTAGTCATCTTCCAGAAGGGTCAGAGTCCCACGGAACCTCTGTCAGTGCTGAATAGGAATGATGTAGTTCTTGCATGAATCCATAGGAAAGTTCAGATCAGTTCCTTAGATACAAATAATAAAATTACATGAGTAGTGGCTATAATCAGACATTTAAAGAACTTTACACACAGAATTTAGGCACTGGAATCTTACAGAATATTTAGCCAAATTTCTTTTTCTTTTTTTCTTTTTCTTTTTCTTTTTTTTTTTTTGGAATTAAAGACACTGAGTTCTAGAGAGATCAAACCCTTTGTCCAAGGTTGTAGTGTTCATTGCTGAAAGAAACAGGTATAGAACCATGACTCCCATATCAGTGCTCTTTCTTTCTGTTGTATTATTTCAGCTTTTGGGTTTTGTTGTTGTTGTTGTTGTTGTTATTGTTTGTTTTGTTTTCCTTTTTAAAAAAATAGTAAAGAGTAGCTTCAAGACTCCAGAGAAATAGTTACCTAACAATATGGTAAGTGGTTTTTTTCCTCTTCTTTTCGAAACTGTTTCTGCTGTGTTTAAAGAGATCTATGTTTGTCTTCCCTGTTTTGCAGCAGCTCTATGCGGCTCAGCTGGCCAACATGCAGGTGTCACCTGGAGCAAAGATGCCATCAACTCCACAGCCTCCAAACACAGCAGGGGCAGTCTCACCTACTGGGATAAAAAATGAAAAGAGAGGGACCAGCCCTGTAACTCAAGTTAAGGTATTTGCTTTGCAGGATTGTGGAAACAGTTTGGAAAATAGCTTCACAAGAAAGATAGTGAAGTAGGCTAAACTGGGAATAAGCAGCAGGAACTATAGCAACATAAAGGATCCCCCAAATGCTCTTCTTTCTGGTACATTTCATGATTGAGCATTGAGAAACAGGTGTTTTCCTTTTGATAACAATAGTGCCGTATTGTGAGATCTTTACCTAAATCTGCAAACTCACTTCTCACAAAAATTTTCCCTTTGGATTCTGGTTTTTATTTTTTAATGTTCATTGGCATAAATGGCCTTGGTTTCATTGCCAGTCTTTATCATAGACTTGTGACATTTTTCTCCATGTTCCTTAAATAGGTGGGAACCATATATCGTACTAGAGAAGGAGGATCTTGAATTCTTAGATTTAAAAGGGGATAAAAAAGGAATTTAATTTTGGGCTTTGTACAGTTTGTTGATAAATGTCTGTGTATAAATGGCAACTCTGAGAAATAAATTGTATCATTACCTCATCATGCCTTTGATACCATATAATGATTATAGGATGAACAAGCTTTTAATGCTGAGGCATTAAAAGATGCATTTTCCCCACTGATTTTCAATGTATTAAAACTGGGCATTCAGGAGGTACTTAGCAATGGAAGGAAATTGATGAGCCACTCCAAATTTATGCTGAAGTGGGTACCTATATATGGTATTGGTTTGTTTTTTGTGACTACGTTTGATTTATATATTGAATTACTAAATTAAAATGTTCAGAGAAACAATTGTTTTATATAGTTGACTTACTTAATTGGATTTGCATGCTTAATATAGATGCTTTACTATGATGTTGTGAAAGTACCTCATTTGGGGAATTTTTGTAATTATTAAATTTGCACAAGGAAAACAGCTGAGACAACTCATCATTGTATACTATACAGTCACTGAATTTGTTTTATTTTCTAAAAATTTGAGGTAGGAATTTTGAGATTTCAAAAAAATGAGAAAATGGACTCATAAATATCAACGGTCAAAAAAGTAAACATTTTAAGACAGACAGTTTGCCAGTGGTCCACCTTCCAAAACCAGTTTAATGCCACTCATTGTTTTAGAGTCTTCAACAAAATAGTTGAACATTTATTTATGTTTTGTTGTTAGAAACACTGAAATATGACAATAGGCAATTTGTATTTCATAAAACAGTATTACTTATGGAAACAGGCTATTTTGCATTCCAAAACTTTGTGCTTGTGATTAAGAATCAGAATACTCCCCCTAAAACCAAGATACTTGGTTTAGCCATAGTTGTTAGAGTATATCGAACATCAATGACTTGAACTACTTACTACTAAATATTTTAACATGAAAAAGTCATTTCAAAGTAAGTTAGCCAGCTGGAACCATACCAAACCAAGACTTCACTGGATGAGTAAAATGTTCTCTGGTTAAATTCTAGTGTATATCTGCTTTTTACCATTCCATCTTTGTGGGCCAACTGAATTTTATTACTCATTTGACCACATGCAAATTCTTAGGGAGTTCTCTATATAATTTGACTTGGCTATATTTTATCTTAATGACAAAGGAAACATTTCTCATATTTGATTGTTTGTTGTATATGAGGGTAAAAATATATAAATGAAGACATAAACCAAATGTTTTAAAATTGAAAATAGCTCCTATTATTGAAGTACTTTCGGAAATAATCTCATAGTTTGCTAATTGGGAGAATTAGGATATATATATATATATATATATATACATATATATCCATCCATTGTTTTTTCTCTGTATAACATTATTGTTCATTTTAAATTCACACATTACAGAAGGCAGAGTTTGCTGAATGTAACAAAAAACATAAATGGTCCTTTGTATTTTCTTTTCCTCCGAATTTTTATCTACTGTAACTATCAGTAATGAAGTCAGAATATATCTATTCAAATACCTGTTCTACCACTTTTACTAGCTGTGTAACTTTGGGTAAGTTGATTTCTTTTGGCCTTAGTTTTCTTCTCTCTACAACAGTAGTCAATATTATTATGGATCTTAAATAAGACAATATATCCTCTAGCATATAATGAGTGTTTCATAAATGTTGTGGTAATGATGATACTCATGATGGTAATAAAGGAGGTGATGTGGTAGTTTTAGTGGTTGGAGTTGAAATATCTAGTTGTCTACTTGTATGCTGAGAAAGATCTAACTACTCATTTCCATTGTCAACCAGATACAATGACTTTCAGACATTTATAACAGGAGTACAGGACAGTGATCTTTGTGAGAAGAGAAACAGTGAAGGGCTAGGCTTATTCCAGCTTACTATTTACAGGGAGTTTCTATGCAACTGTGTAGGGAGCTTGGCAGGCTTTCTGAGTAGAGAAGAGATTAGAGCTTAAGGATGCTGACATAGGTAGAGTGTGTGAGGTAGGGTACCAGAGAAGAGAGAGCACACACAACAGAATGCTGAAGTTTTGCAAAATAGTCCCTGTATGCTGGGTCCTGATGAGCATGTTAATGTGAAAAAAATAACTGAAGCCAGGGAACAATACCGGAATGTAGCAGGCAAAATAACTACATGGCTTACAAAGAACCATTGCATTTCCATTAGCCAGTGTGTGAAGATTACTTGGCACATGGGCATCAAGTAGAGGTTCCAGAAAGGTCATGTGTGGGCCTAAAGTATTCTTAGATTAATGGGTGTTCTGAACTTACTTAACATATCTGGAAATCATGCCTTGGAAGAATCAAGTTGTTTTGTGTCTCAAAATAAATTTGACAAATATTTTGAAGAACTGCTTTAACATTTCTTTAAATGTTAGCATCCAACATTGTAAAAGCCACAATGTATAGCATCTGTTCAATAATTTCCAGAGTTGCAAAAGAAAAAGAAAATGTGAACAATGAAGGTAAAAATCAACCAATTTCAAACAAACTCCAGAATGATACCAATTATAGAATTAGTCAATCAAGATATTAAAAGCAACTATTATAGAAGACCTCCAACTAAACCCATGTGAGGAGATGGGCAAATTTGCTGCATAAAAAAGACATAAAACTAGAGAAGATTGATAAAGAAACCGTTTCAGCACTCTGAGAATTGACCAATTTTGCCTAGGGCTACTTTTATTGTACCTATTCTAAGGCTTGGCAGTTTCTGTCAGACTATGGAAGGACCAAAAGTAGGGATGCCATGTTGGATTCACTTTTCTGGAAGTTGGTAGATGTTATCTATGTTCAATGACATTGTTGATAGAAGTGGCAGTCATTGAATTATAAAAATAAATAATACATTACAGCATATTTAAAGCTGGAAAAGATGTTATAAATTCCACATGTTCAGGATGATAGAGGAAAATATGAGTATGATAAGGCAAGACAAATTGTCTAGAGATAATAAATAATATAGTTTGAGATGAAAAATCCACTGATAAGATTAGCTATGGGTTAGACATGGCAGAAAAAAAAATTAGTGAACTTGAAGACATAACAATAAAACTATATAAAATGAACCAGAAGAAGGATTGATCAGTACCGGGGAACAACATCAAATGTCCTAATCTATGCAATTAGAGCCCAAGAAAGAGGAGCAAGGAACAGAAAATTATATTTGAAGAAATGTCTGAACATTTTCTAAATTTAATGAAGTCTAAACTCAGATTTTTGAAATTCAGTGAACTCCAAATAAAAGACACATAGAGAAGAATAACCAGATACCTAGATTGCACATCATTTGTATTTAGACATGCATAAAGGAGCTAAATAGTATAAATATTTTTTGAAGGGCAAAAGGGAGTAAGCTGCAATTAAGCAAGTCAGAAAATTTTGACAGTCATAATGGATGTAACCATATTTCTTAAGAATATGTTCTATTTTTAAATATAGATAAAAGTACACTGCAACATAGATGTGATGGCTTGCCTATTCCCTACAAGACCAAAACAAAATAAAGCAATCAAACATTAATGAAAACCTAAAATATAACTACTTTATCAAAGTGACTCATTTTCTCCAGTAGACCGGCAGAAAAGGGATCTGAGATTTGGAGTCCAGTAAATTAGAATTTGAATTCTTTCCTCCATGTGTGACTTTGAAGAAGTGATTTTTATCTTTCTGGCTTTTTTTTATTCGTTTAAAAATTTCGAATAATACTGCCCAGTTTTATGGAGTTATTGAAGACTAAAGGAGTTGATATATATGAAAATGCCTTGCACAGTGCTTGATATGTAATCACTTTTGTGTTCATGGTGATTTTATTTTTCTCTTTCCAATGCTCCTTCTCAAATAATTTTTTTGGCATCTCTTTTTGTTAATCTTTCATCAATTATATTAGTCCTAGAAGAGACCTTAGGTGTCATTTTCACAGATGAAGAAATAGAGACCCAGCAAGATCACATGTTACCAAGGGAGAGAATAGTCTGTTACCAAACTGTATTGTGTATTTTAAATAATGACATTAAATGCAATTTCTCTGTGCCTTCTCAGAAGCAAAACAGGAGTTAACATTTGCTGATGGTTTTATTTTAGGACATAGTATTGCATATCTTAAAAGTAAATATTTAAATAAATATGCTCATGTTGCAACCAAATTCTTGGATGGTGGAAGTATTGTTACAGGTATTTTATGCGAGGATAAATGAGACAATATGAAGGCAAGGAGTTTAACTTTAAAGTTCCTGTCTAAACTAATTATAAACTAGATATCTAAATACTGTATTCTCTGTAGAGGGATATGCATCTTAAAATAGACATTCTGTAAATGCATATAGCAAAGACTATAACAAGACATCATTTTAAACATGAAAAATAAATTACATATAGCATCGTATGTAAAACATAATTATAATGTGTGCTTGTTTTTCACAAAAATTAATTTTAAACATGAATAGAGATCAGAGTATAGACCACAAAGAGAACCCACACCCAGAAAGCCACATAGAAGCTATGGTGTGGCATGTGGCTCTCTGGGCAGGGGCCCAGGAAATCAGAAGTAGGCTTTCCATTTTTCCATTTTTAAGTACTTGCAATTGTTTGATTTAAAATATATATTAAAAAATTAGCTGCAGAGACTATTTATAGTTACTGGAACTTTTCAGAGAGAATAACAAAAGCACTACAGAGCGACTGAAATTTTAAATAATTCTTTGTAAATGCCCTAGGTTAATTTAGATCCCTGAAAACACATTAGGAAATTAAGCTGTAATGTGAGCTAATTCAGATTTTAATTTGGCAAAAAGAATGATCCAACTACACAGTTAATGTAAATAGAAGCATAACACAGGGAAATTAATGAGGTTTCCTTCCGATGAATCTTCAAGGAGGTAGATAATTAGCTTCTTTTGTTATTATTGTAGGAGAATGTGGCATTGTCTCTGAGGTGTAAAATAACTGTGGCTTCCTAAGTGATAATGTGCTTCATTTGTCTTTTTTAAAATAATTATTTATGTTAAACTCTTGCAGGATGAAGCAGCAGCACAGCCGCTGAATCTCTCATCCAGACCCAAGACAGCAGAGCCTGTAAAGTCCCCAACATCTCCCACCCAGAGCCTCTTCCCAGCCAGCAAAACCAGCCCTGTCAACCTGCCAAACAAAAGCAGTGTCCCCAGCCCCATTGGAGGAAGCTTGGGAAGAGGATCCTCTTTAGGTAAATGGAAAAGTCAACACCAGGAAGAGACTTATGAATTAGGTAAAAGAAAGCAAACCTGTTCAGTGATGAGTGATCCTTGTTTCCAAATGTGCTTCTTAGTAAAAGATAATACTATTATCTTCTCTACTTAAACATAGCTCAACTTAGTATGCTGAATGATTAGAACTTTTGGAAAATGTCATGGTGTAGATGTTGAGATGAGTTTTTTAAATGGTGATGGATTACAGTCAGCAAATGACAGACTTGAGAATTTCTGTATTTAGTCAGTACTTTGCCTCTACCATATCTCTCCAAGGACCTCAAGACATGGTCCTTACTGCTGTTTATCAAAAGTGTAGAATTTCAGGGCTGGGGATATTGCTCAGTGACAGAGTTCCTGCCTAGCATGCACTAGGCCTTGAGTTCAACCCCTAGTGCTAAATTAATTAATTAATTAGTTATAATTTCTTTGCAATTTACTCCAAGGATCTCTAGAGATATTTATCTCTCTGTATAAAAAGTATGAGAGGAAAAACATGAATTTTGGAATGAGACAGGTTGGGACAGAGAACATTTACCAACTAGCTGTGTGACCCTGGGAAAGTTATTTAGCATTTTTAAAGTCAGCTTTCTAATCTCTGACAAGGGAATAATATTATCTAGTTTGTAAATTGTTATGAGAATTAAAAGAAGAAATATACATAAAGTGCCTAGCACAGAGTTTAGCACCTAGGATGCATTCAATTTTAAAAGATTAGGGTGAATAAATATCTCTATATCTATATCTATATCTATATATCTATATCTATCTATATATATATAATATATATACACACAAGGAATAAAATTATAAATAAGAAAGCACTGAACAGGAGAGTGTCAAAAATATTAATATCATTGCTGTACTCTTTATGTTTCCTAATTTCCAAATGAAAAAGAGATTCAGAGAGATTAGGGACTAGATCTAGCATTTCTTCACTATGCTGCCTTCCTTACATTATTGAGTCCTGAACCCTGGGATTTTTGCTATCACAGACAGAATGATATGTAAGCCATTTATAGTTTAAAAAATTTTTGCCTACTTTGTCTGATTTGATTTCTCGTAATAATTTTATGGGTGGTATATTTTATTACTATGCTCATTGTACAGGTAAAGTTAATTTTGGTTCTTACTGATAGAATGACTTGCTTACAGTCCTGTAGCTATTAATTAGCCCAAACTGGACTCATATCAGGGTCCTGGTATACAATTCAGTCCTCTTTATAAGCTTAAAGTTGGGTTATTTGCAAAACTGAGCTGAGTCTAAGTGAATCTTTTGATAGAGAGATATAAATCTTCCTCACTGGACTTTGGGACAATAGGATCTACATGGCAGCCTATTGTGTGTCAGAATGTCTCAATTAGGGGCCCAGAGGTCTTTAGCCCAAGTCAGTGGTATCCATGTAGAAGAGAGAAGTGAATCATTTCCAGCATGCGAATATAAAGATTATCCCTTGGCTATAGTTTTAGATGTTATGAGATGAGAGAAAAAAGCCAACAGAAAGATAAATAATAGACTAAATCTTGAAATGGCCCTACTATAATTCACTTCTGTATTTTGTTTGGAAAGCGTTTCTTTGCTGCAAGGCGGACTATGTCTCTGGCCTTGCCTGCTGTCCTGAAACTTCAGCAGAGCACATTTGTTAGGTCACGAACCAGATGGTCTGAAGTAATATCACCTGTAGTTTTAGACAGCACTCTTGTCCAGATAATATTGGATAGAAATGCTCCTTTTTTTATCAGAAAAGCTCCAAAAATATCATTTTTCTGTATCTTGAAAAATAACTGACTTAAAATATTCTTTTGAAAATCTTGGGATTTTTTTCTAAATTCAAATGCATATGCATATGCATTGCCTGTAGGAGACGTGTGCCTTGAGTTGGATTGTTGTCTGGTTTCCTTTGTTCTTTTGTCTATGTGAGGCCTCCACACTCACCACATACACATACATGCCAATACACAGGTTCTGTGAAATGCTCATTCCAGGCCCCAAACAAGTAATTCATATTAAAATTTGCCACAATGGCTAAACCTATTGATCATCACACAGTTGCCTTCTTTTTTGTCTAAAATTAGAAAAACACTTATTGAAGGTATTCAGTTTACACACAGTAAAATGCAAGATATGAAAAAAATTGCTCAGTTTAATTTTTATCTCTGCATTATGTGGAATATAATGAAAGCAAATATTTATTCTCACATTATTTGTACTTATGTGAAAATCATTCCCACATACATCGCCTTGCTGTCATGAAGACAGGAAGCTGAGAGCAGTGGGTGTTCGAGCTGGGGGTGGAGAATGGGTTGTCATTCTCTTGGTAAATAACTGAGGCAGCGTGATGGGAAGAATGCCTCATTAACCAGCCAGCAATTGGGGAATGGGGAGTATGGTGTGTTCCTTCCCGCCCCCTCACTCCTGCGGTGGACACACGAATACACACATACAGATGTCACTAAAGTACACATGTATGTAGCCTCACAGGTTTTGTTTTCTGCTAGGCCAGAAATAGCTTTCCTGCATGGGTAGACCAAACATAATGGGAAACTTGTTCTCCCTTCCCTTTTCTCCCCTGCAGCTTCCCCACAGAGGAGGCAAGATTACACACAAATGGTGGATACAGTCAGAACAGATTTTAAATACATGATTGGAATCTAGGAACCTTCATCTGTTAGAAGTTGAGTAGACAAAATGCACATTAAACAGAGTGCTGGAATATCCTCCAAGGGCAAAAAGAAAAAGAAAACACACACATACACACGTGCATGCAGGCATGTGTGCACAGCTTGGTTGCCTTGGCTTTCTGTGTTCTGTGCATAGTGTGGTAGAAATTTCTTAGTGACAAACACACCTCTGTTCAGAGAATGCACAATTCTGTAGGGGAATGGATGATAGTGGTTCTTTGAAAGAATTTAACCCTAATAACACATCCTGTGTATACAGATATCTTGTCCAGTCTCAACTCCCCTGCCCTGTTTGGAGATCAGGATACAGTGATGAAAGCCATTCAGGAGGCCCGGAAGATGCGAGAACAGATCCAGCGGGAGCAACAGCAGCAACAGCCACATGGTATCGATGGGAAACTGTCCTCCATGAATAATATGGGGCTGAACAACTGCAGGAATGAAAAGGTAACACTGGCTTCTCTCCTTCACTGGTTCTGCTAGACTGATTGACTCACTCTAATCTGACTATTTCCAGGCTCTCAAGTACTAACCTGCAGACAAAGATGAAGGTCTTTAGCTTGCAAGGCAGTCTTTTATTTTACTCAAATTTGTCATTTAAACATTACTGCTGATTAACAAATATACAGTTATCAGATTTGTCTCCTAGGCACCCAACCCACCTGTCTATTCGAGAGTGTTTGTCACATTTTGAAATACTTAGAAATGTGTTATAGTAAAGGGTATATATGATGTTATTAGAATAAGAATAGACTTTCAGAGCATTAAAAAGAGAAGAAGCATATATGATGACAATGAATGGTAATACGATACCGTAACTCACCATTAAATTTAATACTGTTTCCTATCAACCAGGGCAAACTGTAATTTTCAAAGCACATCCATTTTTTTGATTCAACAAATTACTTGTCTGGAACCTAGTCTATGATAAACTCTGTTCCAGGTACTGGAGATGCAGGAGTGAGTGAATCTGATGAAAATTCCTGCTCACATAGAGCATATATTCTCACGGAGGAACATAACTGTGAAGACCTAGGTCACTAGACACATAATATAGTATAAAGGGGTAAATAAATGCCCTGAGAGAAAATAGAAGCAAGTTACTGGCATAGAGAGCGACAGAGTGGTTACTTTAGATGGGACTGTGAGAACTCCCTGGAGAAGTGACACTGAGTAGAGGAGACCTCAATGAAAGCACTCTGACAGTGCGGTGAGACCAGAGTGTCAGGAGAGAAGAGGCACCAGGGAGGCCTGAAGTAAATGCAACATTCCCGAAGCAAAGGCAAAGCGTATTAGACTGCATAGACCCTGGAAAGGCTTTTTGTTTTAGCCTGCATGTGATGGTAATTCCTAGGCAGGTTCTGTTCAGCGTGTTGATGTGTAAGACCATCGATCATTCTGCCTCCTGTAGAAACAGGCAGACCAGCTGAGAGGCCGCTGACGTAGACAGGGTACAAATTTTGATTATCTGATTTATCTAATAGCATGAAACATGTCTTTTTAAAGAGACAAAAATACCCAGTGCTAAGTTGTGAGATTTTTTTTTCCGACATGGATAGAACTATACAGGGACAAATGAATACCATGATGGGCAGTATCTTTGGTAATTTTTTAAAGGAATTCCATTCAAGTTGATGGCTGAGAGTGTCACTTATTGAAATCAGAGCCAAAAGCCTCCCTTTTGTTTCAGTCCTTGTGAAATTCTAGCATGAAATACTATGGCAGAATCTCCATTAATCAGAAGAAAATTTGTAGTTTCTCTGATTTCTAGAAGGATTTTTAAACTTACAAATTAAAGAAGTCAGGCGTCTGTGGTCCTATGTGCCATTACTCAAGAATTTGAATACATAACTGTACCAGGGTGTTTGTTTTCCTGTGTTTCCTTTTCAAAATGTATGGTGATATGATGGTTTGGAAGCATGGATGTGTTCATTTCTTAGAATGAATAAATGAACACGAACCGAGTTGCTACATATAATAGAGGTGTATTCTCTCAATTCTCAAATCTAGGCTGATCTCAAATCAAGTTGTTTGTAGGGCACTAGGGGAGAATCACCCTTTTCCTTTTCCTGGCTTCTGATGGTTGCAGCAATCTTTGCCATTTTTTTGGCTATCAGCTGCCTCACTCCAGTTTCTGCCCCTCTCTTCCCTGTGTACTTTCCTTGTGTCCTCTTGGCATTGATGTGTGTCCACCCTTTTCTTGATAAACTTGAAGGCTTACTCATCTTACTCATCTTTGGAGACCTGGAAGAGCCCCATGGCACATCACTTTCATGATCAAAACCGTATACACCGTGTGTGTGTGTGTGTGTGTGTGTGTGTCTGCTAAGCCATACACTTCCCCATTTTGGAACATTAGCTGTGAGCTCACAGGCAGTGGGCTCCTTAAGAGCTGCTTCAATGAATGGCTATGGATAGGGTGTGGTTGCAGTACCACAGAGAAGAAAACTTTTGTCCCTAAACATCTTCTGCTACTGCAATATTAGAGATAGTCATTTCGAAAAATTTTTATTCTTTGTATTTGATGGAAAAAATAAAACAAAATTTCATAACAAAATGATAGTAGAATAACAACAGTTAATACACTGTGTATTTTTATCTTCAAAGTAGTTACTCAAAGTACAAGATATGGGCATAAAAAAATTTCCAAATGATATTAGTACAAACCTTTCTTCAATAAACTAACAGAAGTTAGTAGTGTAACTAACTTGTATTTGTTTTCCTTTTTCTTCTCTTCCTCTCCCCTTTCCCCCACCCTAGTTCATTTTTTCTTTTGAGCAATTTCTTCCTATTTCACAGTGTTTATTGTACATTTTAGTGTTTATTTACTAGTTTGGTTTCTTACACAAGGGAGTTGATAGCCTTCCCCTCAGTAAAAATACCATAAAATAATAAATTTAATTTTAATGTGAATAAAAGGTAAGATTCTGCTTTGTCACATGGGTGAGTGAATAATTTTTGGTGTAGGGATACTAAATGGAAAATTGGGTTAAAAACAAGAAAATAGTACATGTTCCAAGGACCACTTCTTTATAATTTTCAAAGGGTTAATCCAAAAATTAATTTGAGAAGCATGTCAGTGATTTTTTAAAAAACTTCCATCTTTTAAATTATTTTTATTAGTTTTCAAATAAAGGTTATATTTTATGAAAATTTCATAACACAGAAAGATATATGGTGAAAAAGCTAATCATTCTCTTCGGCCATTAACTACCATTAATTATTCAGGAATTTTCTTTGAGTAGTAACAATTATTAGTGATTCAGAAATTTTCTTGGCATAGACAAGAAAGTATTAATGAGTTTAAAAGTATATATGATCACTTGGAACAGTAATCACTGAGTTGTCACTTATGAGCAGTGGGATATTTGGCAAGTTGATTAACCTCTCTATACCTCAAATTCTTCATCTATAAAATGAGGGTAATAATTTAAACTATAATAAAATAAGACATATGTGATTGCACCTAGCTCAGTTCCTGGCACAGGCTAGACATCCCATTGACTTGTGTTTCCCATGCTGTTAAATGCATAACAAATGCATAGAACAAACACTTGTCATCCCCACTTACCTGCACTTATCTACAGATACATTTCAAAACCTTTAATGAATGTCTGAAACCATAGATAGTACCAAGCCCTGTACGTACTATGGTTTTTTTTCTAAACAGACCTACCTTTGGTAAAGCTTAATTTAGAAACCAGGTACGGTGAAAGATTAACAATAATAACTAATAATAAAATAGAATAGTTACAATATATTGTAATAAATATTATGATTGCTCTGTCTCTCAAAATACTGTATTGCACTTGCTTACCTTCATCTTCTTGTGATGATGGTAAAAGGTATAATACCCATGTGATGGGATGAATTGAAGGATGTAGGCATTAAGAGTTACTTGAACACAAGCTCCATGATACTTAGACACTTGATCTGACACGGAGGTGGCTACTGACTGACTGATGGACAGGTAGTGTGTGTAACTGGATACACTGAACAAAGGGATGATTCACATTCTGGCCAGGATGATGTGAGATTCATCATTCTACCTAGAATGGTATTCAAATTTAAATTTGAATTGTTTATTTCTATAATTTTAATGTAATATTTTCAGACTATAATTGACCACACATAACAACAAACCTGGAAAGCATCAGAGATATGGGGAGACAACTATGTATTTTTTTAAAAGACATTTTTTGCTTCAAAGATTGCATTATGCAGAAAGGGAGGAGGATATTCTGTTGCTGGCCACCAAGTTCCTCATGGTAGCTAGTACATGATTTAGTTTCTGTCATGTCTTGTTAGTGTATCCCCAAATTTTTCTGGTAAACTTGAGGGCCTGCTAGTCCTTGGAGACCTTCAGTAACTCCATGGTGCAGCACTTGTGTGAGACAAAACCATACATACCTTTTGAAACATATCCTACATAAACTTGCTATGCTTAGTGAAGCTGTTATAACAAATACCATAACCTGGGTCGCTGAAACAACAAAAATTATTTCCTGCAATTTTGAAGGCTACAAGTCTAAAACTAGGCTGACACTATAGTCAGGTTCCTGTGAGGATTATCTTTTTTGGCTTGTAGATGGCCACCAACTTGTTGTAGTCTCACATGGGGAGAATGAGATATCTGGTCACCTCTTTTTCTTGGAAGGGCACTGACATAGGTTTAGAAACCTATCCACCCTCATGATCTCATTTAACCCTAATTACTTCTGAATGCTCACCTCCAATTACCATCATACTGGAGATCAGGGCTTCAATGTATGAATTTTGAGAGGACTTTACAAAAGTTCAGTCCATAGCAATTTTAAATTGTATCATTCATTGAAGTTCAAGTGTGGACACTATTAACTTCAAATTCTACAGGTCAATTATACATCATTTCTAAGTAACTTTTCTTAATTCATTTGAGAGAAGGAAGTCTGAGATTAGAAATAGTAGAACTATTTTGATTTGAGGTACTTAGGGGAAAGATGACAGGTAAGGTTAACAATGGGAAAAATAACAAAATCTACAATTTCACTTAACACATATGCTGAATAAGCCCTTAATGGTAACTTGCAAAGTGATTTCTACAGAACTAGGAAACCCTGGTTTCTTAGTTGAAGAGAATCATTGTCTCAGTAGATAACTTTACTATGGTTGAATTTGGGGCACTAGAAAAGTTCATTATATTTAGGTGTAGTGTGTTCAAGAGCGGTTCTTAACACATTCTCTGTCCTGAATAATGTCACTTTGTGAGCATAGACTTTGTGATTTTGTCGACTTTGTTTAGTGACTAGACTGGTTATCTATCTTCACTTGTTAGAATAGCTGCAATTATGAGAATAAATTTGGACAGTACTGTAGGGCTCCTGTGAGGATAGCTTTGGCTTTCTTCTGATGAAAATATCTATCTTGATTTCATGAGGTCCATGGCAGTTACTTTTCCTTCTGAGTCAAAAGGGTAGTTATATAATGTGCAATACAATTGGAAAATGGATTGACAAATTGAATTTAACTGTCTTCAAAAGTGTCTACCTCAAAATTATTATTTCAGTTTCTTTAAGTATAAAGACCCATAAATTAGGCTTAAAAATTGTTCTTTGTGGACAAAAATGCAGTTTTAGTTTTTCATAGTGTTTCTTTCATGGACGCTTACAATTTATTAAGCATCCTTCTCTCTTATTTGCACGTTCTTTTACAAAGGACTGTGATATACATTTGGATTGCCAGTAAGCAGACCAGAGACGGAGTTTAGTGGCAATTTCATTTGAGAATGTTCCTGGGATTGTGGAAGGGAGTGGGCAAAAGCCTGTGCTGTGATGTAGCTAAAGCTTCAGGCATTCCCGTAGGAAGCTATGAGGCAGCCATGGCCATTCAGTCATCCCAAGTTGAGGTAAGAGAGGAGGGCTTCTGTACTTATGTTAACTTGGATGAGGGCTATCCTGGGGACAGGAAATGACCTTGGGTGAGGTGATGCTGCTCAAACTGAGGGCTAGCCACCAGCAGCATTCCCAGCAGCCTAGAGAATAAATATTCCAACCCTGAAGGGGGATCTGGGCAGAACATCAAGTGTCCACTGTTGCGTGTTACATTTAGAACATTAGATATGTATGAGACAGATGCTGCTTGTATCATCACTGTGGGCTAACATTTACAACACAGGCATAGGGAGGCTTGGGTCTTTACACCACATATAGGCTCACTTTTGTGTCCATGTGAATACATATTTACCCATGGTGTGTTTCACTTTATTGGGAAAATCTCTATTTTGACACTTTAAAATGAAACATTGTTAATTTGATTGGCTAGACCGACACCAATGGAATTGCTCTGGTTGGCTGTGTCAGGGAGTACTTAGGGTCTGTTAAATATACAGATTGTTGGGACAATAGACTGTAACGGCACCTTAGGAGCTGTTATGCTCCATCATTTCAACATAGCCTTTATGCATGGACTATGTCCTTCCAGCAGAGATATAAATTACTGCCCTGGGTTTTAGCTTTTCATCCCGAGAGTACTTGCCATCTCCATGTCTGCTAAGTACCAGTGCAATTAGATCATATTATAGGCTAATTACTTACCAAATTTTGTTGTTTTGACATCTCTGAGATACAGAATATTTTGGTCATGACAATAAATGGAAGAATTTTAATCAAGCTGCTTTTCAGTGTCCTCAAAGCTAAGATAAGGGCATCTGACTAAAAGAGGGGAGAGGCAGGGTGGACCTTCTTAGCTAAATGATCCGTGTTAAGGTGTGTTCCACAACTTTTCTGACCTTGATGTTTGCATGCTGATTTGGTGACCAGAGCACTTTTTTGCATGGGTATTATGTAACCCAGTGGATTAACTACAGCTGGTTGTAAATGGGCAGATGACACACCATGTGCATATGACCTGAACTGCTATTCCCCTCACCTGGGAATTGTTTGAGAAAAATACTTGACTTTATTAGGTGTCAAAATGAATTATGATCGACATGATTGTCACATTTACCTGCCTTTGAAGTACAATAAAATCTTGGTTTGTGAGCATAATTTGTTCCGGAAACATGCTTGTAATCCAAAACACTTATATATCAAGGTAAATTTCCTTTTAAGGAAGAATAGAAATAGCCGGGTGTGGTGGCGCACGCCTTTAATCCCAGCACTCGGGAGGCTGAGGTAGGAGGAGCGTTGTGAGTTCAAGGCCGGCCTGGGCTACAACGCGAGCGCAAGGCTGGCCTGAGCTACACAGTGCGACCCTGCCTCAAAAAACCAGGGCTGGGAGTTTGGCTCAGCGGCTTACGCGCCTGCCCTGGCAGGTGCGAGGTTGCGAGTTCAATCCCCAGTACCGCAAAAAAAAAAAAAAAAAAAAAGAAAGAATAGAAACTCAGATGGTTTGTTTCACAACCTAAAAATATCCATATAAAATTATTATAGTTCTTTAATATAATATAAAACAATAAAGAAAATATGAAGTTTAAAGAAAAATAAACAGAGTAACTTGTACTTATCTTTGAAAACATTCATAGCTGATATGAGGGAGAGAAAGGAGAGGAAGGTTATTATGTAGGACAACTTGCACTATTGCTATCACTATTACTCATGGAATCACTGCTATCTATGGCTCAATGGAGCCTTCTTCTTTTTGTGCAATTTTAACAAGGAACCTATCCAATGACACTTGCTTTTGCCTCCTTGAGGATTTCATTGGGTTGTCTTTAAACTGATTCATTGCTCACACTTCTACAGCCTTATTTGGGTGGTGCTTTCATACAGAATTTTTCACTGCTCCCCACTTTTACACATCTGCCTAATCTCATTTGAAGTGTGGGATTCCTCCCCTCTTTTCTCCTCCTCTTCTGCAGATGAGATGTCCTCCATAACCTCTTAGTGTTGGGAGACCACCACCCACAATCCTGCAGCAAGAAACAGAGAACCACTGGCTCAGTTGTAATCATGTGATATTTGGTGTCACGTCCTACTGGTATTGCAAGACACTACTCATTTATTAAATTAGCATTTATTAGAAATGTTTGCTTAACTTTAGAACAGTACACAAGAAGTTACTCACGATCAGAGATTTTACTGTATATGGATGGAATTAAAACTGTTAAGTGGATGAGTTGGACAAAAAATTTTATTTGATGTGGTACAATTACTTCCATTTACAGATGATAAAAGAGACATAAAGGGCTGGGAGTTTGGCTCAGTGGCTTAAGCGCCTGTCTGGCAGGCGTGAGGCTGTGAGTTCAATTCCCGGTGCTGAAAACAACAACAACAACAACAACAAAACCAACTGAGACATAAGGAAAGAAAATACTTACTCGCAGTCATAGTGAATTTTTGGTGGGGAAGGAATTAAATCTCCACATTCTTAATTCTCAGTTAATTATATTTTCACTTATAGAACTGTATTAGCTAGCTTTCCCATCACTGACACATAATGCTCAACACCTGAGAGGTTTAATTTGGCTCACTGTTTCAGTGGTTTCGGTCCATGGTCAGCTGGCTGCAAGACAGAAACATCATGGTGGGAGGCTGTGACAAAGCAGATGCTTACTTTATAGTGATTGGGAAGCAGAACACAGAGCAATGGCAAAGAGGAAGTATCAAGGTACCAGAGAGAACACAAAGTCTCACCTCTATGATGTATCCAAAAGTGTGTTTTATTGATCCCATGGGTGAATTGCAAAGCCAATCTAGTTGACACTCTACCTTAATAATTACAAAAACAGTACCAGTTTTATTTATTAATTTATAAAACACCTTTAAACTTCTTACATACAAAAGCACTTTTTACATTGGCAGTCTTAAATTTTGATAGAATGATATAAAATAAAAGCTGTAACACAGAAAGTTCCATGTGAGCTCCCTGCTTTCTATACAGTTGTCTAGATAGGATATTCTTTTTTAAAAATTTTTTTTATTTTTAAAAAGCAAAACAGAAAAAAAGGATAGAAATGATACAGAATTTCAAAAGAAGTAGGAAATTCACACTAGTTAATATATTGCATATTGTTATCTTAGAAGTAGTTGTTCAGTTTACAAGATCTAAGCACAAAAGATGAATAAACAATCAAACAATGTCAGCACAAACTGTTCGAGTTTCACTAATCGTATTTATAAAATGGTGGTAATTATTCTTTTCTTGAAGGGTTGTTTTGAGGAAACACAGATGTAGTGCACATACCTTGCACAGAAGATGCTTAACTAATTTTAGATTCTCATGTCAGGATCTCAGTGAGATCACTTTCTCACTTAAATATCTTTAAGATTTCCAATTCTGCTGTTAGTTTGTTAATTTCTCTCTGTGTGACATTCTTTAGTATTGCTTCTTGGGAACATGATATCTTAACATAGAGTGAAGGTTAGTGAAATGCTAATTCGCTGTTTCTTAGAAAGTCTTACATATGCATTTTAAATTTGTTCTCAGAGTAATGTGTAAACAACTACTTACCTACTTACCTAGTGATAGCCAACATGATAATAATTCTCAAATATGATTATGTTATTGTGCTAGGGAGCTCTGGCCTCTACTGTTGAGTGTATTCTTTAATATATTTCCATAAAAGTGAAAAGCAGTCTATGATTTTTGAAAATATTTAATTTGATGCTTGATAACTACATGCATTTTTCATGCAAAAATGGAATTTTGTGAATCACATTAAATAGGAAAATAATCCAATCATGGAGGCACATTGTCAACTTGTTCCTATTTACTCAAGAAATTGTTCAGTTTTTACAAGTGTAGATTCATGCTCCTCATATATACTTTGCAAAATCTGAGAATGGTACATCAGTATTACACTGATGTAATACTGCCCCCTCTTACTGGAAAAGAAAAGCATGCCGGATATTGTCTGCTTTATATTGTCAATTGTCAGAGCTCCTTGTTATTTATACAATTGAATCAGATATTCATTGTTGCATGACAGGATAAATTTAGACAGAAGATCAATAAAGCTGTAAAACAATAAGTGAAAGTGGGTTGTGAGTAAATTATTTAGCAAAGTGTGTCTGCAGCGAATGAATGCTCATACAGCACACAGACTAGTGAGGTTTTGTTGTTTCCACGGTATGCAAAATGCTAGTTAATCAGGGTTATTTTGTGAGCAGTTGACAAACATGTTCAGTTGTAGTGCTTTTCTGTGTCAATCTACTCCCAAGATAACAACTTGTACTATGAGGAGTGAGGAACATGGTAGACGCTTTATAGTAAGGGAACAAATTCCAGTGGTAATCATCCTCATTTGCAAAGCAGAGAAATTGTTTAAAAAACAACTTTAGAAAAATGGCTGGGAATGTGGCTCAGTGCCTACTAGAGTTCTTGCCTTACAGGCACAAGTCCCTGGGTTGATTCCCAATGCCACCAAAAATAAAAAATAAAAAACAAAAACTTTATGCAGTACTTTTTGTAGCACAATAAGGCTTATTTTTTATAGTGTTTCTTTGCTTCAAAATATTATTACATATATTACCACTCTTGAACATTTCCAAATTTAGAGATGTAAGTACTACTATTGCCTTTGCATAGATGAGACTAAGGTCAGCTTTGAATCTCTTTAATCCAACATTCCCTCTCCCCTTCGTCTCTTTCGTTCTCTACAACTCTTGAGACTGATAGGGCAATACTACTTAAAATCTAAGCCAAGACACACATCTGAGTTTCAAACATCAGTTTTACTGAAGTGAATGTCAAAATCATGAGGTAAAGAAGTCTACCTAAACATATGTGCTTCCTACGTGTTTCTTGAAATGAATAACTATATTTATACTTGTGACAGTGTCTTTTCTAAAAGAACATACACAGTCCAAAACTGTTATAAAATTAGGAAAAATGTAAGTTTTATTATTGTTGGATTTTGCATTTGAACCAATAACATTCGGGCAAATATGCAATGCTATGTGTAGTCTCCTGGCTGAATATAATCATTAATTTCTTTTTATTTCTGTTGTCAGGGCTACTTGATTGGTTGCTTAGCTACTGGTTTAAGGCCTAATTCATAAAAAAAAAAAAACCCACAAACTACTTTGGCTGTTTTCTTTTCTGCTCTTTAAATGGAAAGAATGGTATGAATTTATATAGATTTAAAATATTCAGGATACTTTTTAGGTCTAGAGGTGGAGGGTAGAAGCAAGCATGAAGCTTTTAGTTTGTTTACTTGTGTTTTAGGCCAAAATGCCATATGCAGTTAATGAATCTCCAAGGGTAAATTTTACATGTTTTCTGGGAGGATTGTTGGTTTTGACATGTATGGGACATACTTATTAACTAAAGATTTTGTATAACTTACCTTTCACAATGGCAAATATTTCCTAATGTTTCTAGATAAAATATCTTCATCCTTCTAGACAATTTTTTTATTTTTATTTTTTTGTGTGTGTGTTAGGGCCCTTTTACAGTCTTAAAAATTATTTAAAGAGTTTCACAGCACATATCTATCAATATTTATCAGATTAGATATCAAAACTGAAATATCTCAAATATCTATTTTAAAATAACTACAGATTCATTGAATATTAATATAAACAACTTATTTGACTATTACCTATATTTTTCAAAGTAAAAATATCTTATACACATGTTAGGCATTTAATAAAGGTTTCTTCCTATATTAGTGTTTACTGGAGAAACACATACAACACAACATACACAAATGTATAAGAAATTACAAGATGGGCTCACAGTGGTCAGCCACAAAGTCAGATGAGGGAGCCTGCAGAAGGTGTCTACGATGGAAGGCTGAAGTCTACGACGAAGGTTGAAGAGTCCCAGGCAGAAGGGAACAGTCTGTGCCAGAAGCCTGAAGACCCAGACTGGAGCTCCTCCTAAGACCCAGCAATCAGTGGCTCCTCATTTACCTTTTCTTGTATGCAGGCTGCTCCCCAGGGGTGGGGTAGCACTCACACCCTCTGCCTGCCCTCTTCTTGCACAGGCTGAGGTTGTTACAAACTAGGGACCCTGGCCCCCTGCTGAATCACTTAGTTAAGGTTCTGACCTTCTCAAATTAACACAATGAACAATATCCTAGAAAGGTAACTGCTTGTTCTCTATACCCCAGGATGTAGAGCTGCTGAGTCACTTAGATAAGCTTCTAGACTTCTCAAGTCGACACAGTGTGTAAACTGTAACACTTCCTTTCATTTTTCTCTTTCTCCCTCCTTCATTTTTCCTGTCTCTTTCTCCTTTCTTCCTTCCCACCTTTCTCCCTTTTCTTCCTAGCTTCTCCATCCACTTGATTAAGGTTATGACTTCATCTGAGGAATGGTAGCAGTTAAGGTTTCTTTGTGCAAAGTTTGTTGTGATGATTCAATTGAATAATCCATTTAAAAGGCCTTGTCTAGGATTTAACACATAACTGATTAAAAGAACAGACTGAAATAGATCTTTGCCATGACTAGTGTAAATCTGATCACTTTAGATAATTGTGAACCATTGAAACACACTCAAAGTGACCTGGACTTCAGGTTTTACTGTTAGTCACTACCTCTGTGGCCTCTCTAAGCTTTAGAGTCCTCATCTGTGATAATAGTGCTTAGTTTCCTTTGGTTGTGGGAGGATTAACCTATGAGTGAAACTGTAGTCCATTCTCATCACCATTTATGGGAATTCTGAGACCATTTTTGTAGGTAGAATACAACTTGGAATTTTTAAAAAATTACCTTAGATTCTTGCATTCCTGCCCTCTGAGCCTATAGCTGGTGCTACTGTAGTCGAATTCTAGTAGAAAGACAACCAAAGTACAGAGGAAGGATACAGCATACATTTAGTGGAAAGTGACTTAACACTGTACTATCCCACATACAGAAATGAGTGAAGTATTTCTGGAGAATTCTCAGCCTCCACTTAGGTCTATTCCTTGTGGGTACACTTTAGAATCCACTTGGTGTTGTATACAATTTTTAAATACCTGAGTTGCAGAAAAATGTCTAAACACATGTGAGGAATTTTTCAGTTATTTTTTCAAATGAATGATAAAGAAAAATATGTTATGTTTATCATTAAAGCAAAGCATTAGGTTTGAAGTCATGTGATTATGAGTTTCTAAAGATAAGACTGAGTGAGACCTCTTGAATGACAAATTGTATTTTAAAACCTAGTAACACTTGAACGTTAGAAGTTGGTTTCAGTTTAAAACACAGCCCTAAAAAGGCTGAGTAGATTCTCGGCTATTTTCCTCCTGTTTTCACCAAGCTCCTTTAGACGAAAGACATGACCACTTAAGTCTCACCAAGAATATAAATTATTGTGCTGGCACTTCTTGAAGAAACATAAACTGCTATTTGAAAATATACTGTGTTGTTTTACTACCTGTGTGTCTTTGGGTGTTGGATTATTCTAGATTCCCTGTGCTAGGAGCATGGTACTCTGCTTCCAGGTTAATTTGTTTGGACTTCGGTGTCCCATTTTGTGGATGTTGGCTGCTGTATGTCTTGAACATTTTCTTCGGTGAGCTTTACTCTGGGAATTAGAGACCTGATATCTTTTCTGTCTGCAGACTTCAGGAATATCCTTTAAGGTGTCCTAAAAAGTTTTTGCCTTACAAAATCATAAGTCAACAGCATCTACCTAGACTAGTAACAACAGGCCTTTCCTCCTCAGAGGTACAAGTTAGAAACTTTCATTTTTATAAAAGTAAAAGCTCATATATTTGGTGTTTTCTCAGTGGATGGATATGCCATTACCCAGCACTTCTTTAACACATCACACTATAAGATTAATTGAACCAAAGCCAAAAGAGCCTTTACAGATCATTTAGTGCAACCCTTCATTTTGTAGATGAGGAAACTGAAGCAGAAGGAAGTGAAGCAATTGCCCACATCCGGCTACAAGGTGTGAGTGAGACTGAGACCAGATCCCTGCACTCAATCCTGAATAAACAGGACTCCAGATTCCAGGCTGTTGTTATGTGATCCTAAGATGATCTTGGTGTGATCCTAAAGTGTTACATGGCCATCAAGTTTTGAATTCAGTCTTAGTATTGCTTATATTATTAGACCTTATAATTTTCACAATAGTGATGCACTTATGGCATATAATGCTTATGGGAACTTGATGTATCAGAATATACAGTTAAATGGAGCATTCATTTTCCTGGAATACATCATAGGTACTCGATAAAATGCTGACTCATTTAAGTTGATTCCAGTAACAAAATTTTCTGTATTTATATTGAAATTTGAGTTCCTGAAAATTCAAAAATTTTAAAGTTTTTTTCAACCTTTCTAGCAGTTATAAGGTGTATAATAATATCACTATCAGGGGCCAGGGATTTAGCTTAGTGGCATAAGCACCTGCCTGGCAAGTGCAAGGTCGTGAGTTCGATCCCTAGTACCAAAAAAAAAAAATTAATATTAATATCACTATCATCCTAGAGACTTTAGTTGTCAGTTGCAGTTTTAAGAACCTGGAAATGTCAGGGTTTTTAATTGTTTGCAAAACATTTTTTCACATTTCTTAATTACATTTAATCCTAATAGAACTTACAAGTAGAATTTTTACCATTCCCTTTTTACCGATGACAATGAGGTTCCAAGGGCTCAAATTATTTGCTGACATGCAAACAAGATAGCATTAAAGTTAAGGCCCTTCAAAGTCACTGTTGTCAAATCCCACGTTCTTTCTGCAATAGCAAAGAGACTTCTCTTCCCCCCAAGTGCCATTCTTTGCCCATGTGTCCTGGTGAGCCTTGAATGTGGCTCTGTGTGAGTGTGTGCGCCTGAGTGTGCTTCATGTGCGTGCATGTCTGTGAGTGCTCATGTGTGTTTTTCTCATTATGGGTGTAAATCTGTGTGAGTCTGCCTGTTGTTGTTCTGCTCTCTCTCTCTCTCTCTCTCTCTCTCTGTGCATGTTTGCTGGTGTCTGGCTGTCTGCGCATCTCTTTATATTGGTGGTAATGGGTGCCCTGCTGTGTGTCTGTCTGACTATGTGCCTCCTGGTGTCTGTGTATTGACACTATCTCTTTGTGTCTGTGTGTCTGACTTTATAAACCTGTATGTATATCTGTGGGTCTGTGTCTGCATCTCTTCCTGAATCTGTCTGGGTGTTCATGTGAGGCTGTCTGATAATGTGAGACTGTTTGACAGTATGTCTGTCTGTCGGTGTATATTTTTTGATGGTGGTACTTATTGCTATTTATGATTATTTTTATTGTCAGCTGGCAGATGTAGGCTCTGCCTATGGTGAAAATATTTGAAAACCCTGTATGTGGATGTACTTTGTACAGTTCTTCCCATCGCCTCTTTCTTCTCAGCATTGTCTGGAATCTGATTGTTTAAAACGTACTGGTGGAAGTGTTGTGGTACAGGTTCACTTTTTGCTATGATCCAGTTTGCAATTTTTACATTTGCAACTGAGATCAGAATTTTCCAAAGTACTGTCTTCCTGCTATGGATAAAAATTCTTGCTTTGGTTTTTAGTACATCCCTGACTTGTCCTTTATATCTTTTCTATATATGATGTTAGCAGCATTGGTTCTGAAAAAAAACACAAAATGCATAAACTGTGTTTCCCAGCAGTCTTACTTCTCACATGTCCTGTATGCATCAACAGTGATAATAACTCTAAATTGTTCTTTTATCTTATTGAGAATAAAATAACCTATAGAAATACTGCACATTTGAGATTCTTTTGCATATGATAAAATATCAACATTAAAATTAATCTCAAGTTTTTCATCTGTAAAATGGGATAACATGGGAAAAAAGTTTAAAGAAACACTAATAAACTCTTACATTTAGTAAATAAATAAGTAAAAAAATTTTTAAAATTTTGATTGGTTTATCAAGATCTTTCTATTCTTTTCAGAATTTGAGCCCTCTGATCTTAGTACCATTCCTATAAAGGAGATTGGTAGCAAATTTAGTTTTTATTATTCTAGGTTACCAATTTCCTCAGGTCCAAGCAAACATCGGGAGTAGAAGAAGAAACAACATTCTTAGTCATTTCTAGGACCAAATTGCAGCTTCACAGCCTAATTAGTGATCTTTTCACTTAAATAAAATTTACTAGCTGTGTTCCTTGGGGCCTGATACTTTTGAGTGCCTTTGTTTACTTCATGGAAAGGTGAAAATGATGACCATACCATACAGGGTTGTGGGAAACATTAAATAAAATAATGTATATGAAATAAGGTAGATGCAAGTAAATGTTCTCCTGGCTTCCTAATTGCCATTTGAAACCGTAGAATGTAAAGTTAGGTGGGAAGTGTTCATCATCCTATATACAGGACATATGTTAGGTGCTTGGGACTCAGAGAAATATTGACTCATTTTTTCCTACCTGGAAGGAGAATGTAGTCTGATTTGAGAGACAGTGTAGATATATAAAGGGAACCAGATAACACAAAGTCCAAGTGCCAAATGTGGGAAACAGGTGGAGATCATTTAACCTCATGAAGAAAAAAGGAGGCCCCATGGATCCATGGCTGGGTGGAAAGAGAGATTTGGGGGAGAAGGAAGGGCTTACAAAGCCTCACAGGAAGGCTGGGATAAATTGAGGGACTTTCTCCATACAGATAAACTTGCAGAAAGTCAATTTGTTACATAGCAACTATACAATACTGTGTTTGCCTGAAAGCAAATCCTCGCTGGAAAATAATCAGTCTTGAAAACTAGAGATCAGAAATGCCAGCTCCAAGTAGCCTATCCTTGCCTTACCTCCTTTACAGAGTGCCACCAAGTGAGAGAATAGTGATGCCAGGTAAAGTAAGGATAGACTTGTTGGGGCTGGCATTTTTGATCTCTAGTTTTCAAGGCTGATTATTTTCAGGTAGGTCATATTTTGGGGAAAGATGGCAAGTGATTCTCTTTCAGTGAGAAACCTCAAGGTTATAGGATTATAAATGCACATTAAAAATTCAAATAATTGCCATAACTTAAAGGCATTTATGATGAATAAATACTTTCATAGAAAAGTCTCATTTAATTTTCACAAAAATCTTGTGATGTAGAGATTATTATTTTCCACTGTTATCCCTCTTTATAGATCAAAAACAGAAACACTGAGGATATATGCAGACAAGTGTAATTTGAAATACTAGCTTTTCTCTGTATACTGCACCACACTGTAGGTTACTGTTAATGCTAATTTGAAAGGAGAGCTCATGTCTTACTGTTTCCTGTTCCGCTAACACTGAGCCTAAAATGCTCAGGCACTTTTCATTGATTGCATACTTTTGATAATAGGCCAGATTTTGAAAATGGGAGCTACTCTTATGGGAATAAAAATATTTTCACCTAAGTCCGTGCTTTTGAATTTGGCCCTCCTCAGGCAAAGAAAAGTCAAATTATAGGAGGCTTACTTCTTGCTGGACTGTAGGAGAATTTTAGCCATCCAAGCTTGCTTTCCCTCACTGTCATAGTCTCCCGTCTTCTATTCTGAAGTTCTGGGTTGGTTGCTCACGGTCTGTACTTCCCTGTCTTCACCTTCATAGATGTCTGAGGATTTATTTCGCTTTCTTCCTTTGTACTATCTCTCCTCCCTCCTATCGACTGTTGTTTCCCTCTTTCCCGCCTTTCTTTACTTCCTTTACTTTTCTCTACCAGCTTACATCCTACTGCAGTTAGGGCACAGTCTCTGACCACTGATGATTTTTCTCCAAACTCTAGTAGTTATAGGAAGCAGCTCATGTTTCTAGATTTTCTCTGAAAGGGCTCTAGTATGTAGCACCCACTTCTGACCACCATGCTCCCAGGCTACTGGAAGTCGCAGAATCAGCACAGTCACAGGAGCACCTGGGTGTGCATCTCTAGCAAGACTGCCCCTCAAACTGCCTAGGAATTGCCATATGTGAAGGAGGTAACATGGCATCAGGGGATTGGGAGACAACTGGTACAGATTTATTCAGAATCTAGTGTTGACTTTATTTATTAAATGACTATGCAGTAAAATCTTAAACTTGACTAACTTCAAAAAGTTAAATTTATACAATAAATACTAACTTTGATAGCATTGGAAACCAGCTTGCATACTGATCTTCCTGATTTCATGAGCTGTACCTAAAACTCAGCTGCATCTCATGAATTAAGTAATGCAAAATATTGAAAGAAATCATCCTGGATTTTAAAGCAGTAGTCCTATTTTCTAAGTTACTATCTATGGGATTTTGAGGAAGTCTTATCTTACTGAACTTCAATATATTCTGTGGAATCAGTAGATTCATGCCTTACAAATGAGATGGTAAGCGGAAAGGACTTCACAGATTCTGGGGTGCTGACAGTCGTCATGGCGAACACAGGGTGTGTTTGTTGTATGAGGAGCAGGCGAACTGAGTTAGTTGATGATTTCTGCTTAGAAGGAACGTTTCATGCTGTGTGCCTCCTGGCTCCTGTGTCATTAGAATGAGGTGGACTCAAAGCCATTTTCGATGGACAGCATAAATCAGTAGTATGTCCTCACTGTTTTTCCATAAATAAAGTAAGTTTTTGTTGATCATCTTTGTGGGTGGTGGTGGAGAGGACAGGTTGCAGAAAGGAAATGAAGATGATTTCAAGAAAATCACATCTGGTGTACCTAAGCTTTCTAGAGTTTATGGAAAATATTTTTTTTCTCAGAAAATTAGATGAGGACTGAGAATTAGTAAAATGTAGATAGATTTACTGAACAATGCTAAACAATGAGGTCAAAATCCTGCAAGTTAATAAATTTCATGAGGCTTTGTACAAAACTGGTTTTCCAGGGTCATTTCTCAAACTTTCATAATATTAAAAGGTAACTTAATGAAAAATAATTTATCTAACGGCAATGTTTGGGGGATTATTAAATATTAACTTGTCATCTGTAGAAATATATTAAACGGTGAAGTTTGCAGTTAAATTAGTTTGCCTTTTTTAATTATTATTTTTATTGGTACCTGTTTGTAGTACATTATGATTATATTCACCATGGGGAGTTAGCACATGCATATGACATTTCTCAATTCTTTTTTTAACCCAGTTTCCTCCCTGGAGAAATAGGGGGTGGGCAGTAGAATTAAAAAGGGGGTAGACTGTGAAGTGTGCATGCATCAATCCCTGCGAGGAATGTAATCGTGTACTACAAGAGATAAATCAGTTTATCTTGAAGGCAAGATATGTGACTGTTTAGAACAATGAATACTGAATTTTAAAATAACTGAAAATACAAATGTGAGTGCTGCAAACAAATTAACTGGTTTTCAAGAGAAGACTAATATTTCAAGCCAAATATTTCCTAAACAGAATATGTTTATATTAAAACTTGTTCATTAATTTGATCTGAGCATGCCTAGTCTCTAATGTTATATTACCAATAAAAGAATCTACAGTGCCTTAAATCATTACTTAAATGACAGGTTTTAATGTACTAGTCTTGTTATAGGTAGCCCGAAGAGCAGGGTTGGTCATAGTGTGTTTATGGCTACCTTTATGGACATCGCTTTTAGCTATGAAAGACTAAATTTTTTCTAAAAATAAAATTTGATTATGAACTTTAATCACTGAAAAGCAGACTTAGATTTTTTTGAGACTTTACTTCTCTTTATGTCAAAGTTTACAGTAGAGTTAAGTAAGAGTTACATGTTTTAAACTTTTGTAGTTTGTGTAATTATTAACCTTATGATATTCTTAAGCCATTAAAAATCTTACAAAGATTTTAAAACTCTGCTTATTTTAACATGCACATTAGAAGTTGTATGTTCTACAAGTACTGTAACTTTGTTCTCTGGAGACTGTACAAAACCATTTTAAGCAGTTCCCATCAGATGGCCTTTGGGATTGCATGAACAATCTCTCTGCCTTAAATCCTGCTCTGCCTAATTTTCTAGGTTTCTCTAGGCCTGGGCAGAGAATGGAGAGGGCCCAGGAGAACTACTGTCTAAGCTTTAGTAAAAACGTGGTTGGGTATTGATGGGCATAACTAGATTCCTTGAGGTATTGCTTTTATTTCATGTAGAAATTTTAACCTGTGGCCTGGGCATTCTGCAGGAATAATTCTTTAGCTACATCAAAATAGACCAGGAATTCAGTTCCTACATTTTAAAACATCTTATTATTTAGTTTCCAAAACTTGAGTTATCAGACTGACCTCTAATTTATGAACTAAACCACAATTCATTCCAATTCTATTATAGTCTTGGTGTTTGAACTGTAGAAACATCAATCTGAAGATTGACAGATTCTAAGTTACTGAGAAATGAGGTTGGTAGTCTCTACCTTCATTGTCATGGCCTATAGTGTGCAGCATGTCAGTGTCCATATGGCAATAACAACCTTTTCCCTCCTAATAACTACCAAACAACAACAACAACAACAACGACAACAAAAACCTCTACCCCAGTTTTATATTGAAGATATTCACGACTATGTCAGTTAAGAGTCAGTGGTGAGGATCAGGTGATTTGTATTTGTATTTGTGTGTACTTAATTTTACCATTTGTGGACACAGTGGAAGGGAATCACAAGCGCTTGTACCCATCCCCTCTGTTCGCTGACTTCCTGATGACAAACAGCCTATCTATGTGGAGAGAGCCCACACCTCATTTACATCACATGCATAATGCACTCTATCTGCAATAGTAGCTTCTCGGGGTTGTCAGAGTCGCCTAGCACACACAGTGATTGTGATCAGCACATTTTTCTTTTTTGAGACTGCAATAATCAGAGAGATGTAGCAGTGATGTGGGAACAGGAGGAAATAACATGGTATAATGATGTACCCATCGTTGTTCTGTTGTCATTCTTCCTAACCAGTGTGGTTTCCCTCAGAGCCTAACAAAGGGTCATGAATTTAGGAGAGTGAAACATGGACCTAGGTTCAAGAATAACACATCCATCCCTGAGCTTTGTATTCAGAGTAAAAAGGGAAAACATTGACTACATGAGGGAACAAACTGTCCTGAAAGCTTTGTTGATCTATGCATATGCTTATAGAATAACCTTCAAACAAGATATGCAGCCTTTTACAAATATGCCCAGCCTCTTTTAATCTCACTTAATCTCCTTAAGTGTTTGAATATCACAAAAAAAGAACGAAAGAAAAGTCAGATACAAGAAATAAACTGATCTTCAAAAATATGTAAATACAAGGTCCTAATAAAATATTGCCTGCTATACTAATTAGCATGCTGTTTGCAAGATTTATTCTTAGCATGCTTACATCTTCATGGTTTTCACACGTGCACTAAAACATAATAATCTCATAGCAGTTGTGCCTCACATTGTTCAAGATTTTAGCAAGAGTTCAATCCTGGAAGTATTTTGCAGAATAGTTAGCATGTCCCTGTTCTATAACCATTTGCAGTATTCCCAAATAACTCTTACACACGAGTTCAATAAATAATTGGAAGCCCAGATGTTTGAAGCGGATATAGCAGATACACTGTAGCTGTATTTGAAACACAGCTACTTTCCCTTTGTCCTCTCATCAACTTCACAGCATTGCACTCTGCCATTTCCAGTTCTCTTCTAATTGAACCTCCATGCGGGCGTGGTGTGTTCGTGTTCCCGCACATTCCCCTCTCGCGTGCAGCCTGTGGAGGTGTCCTGTGTCACTGCCGCTGACTTGCACGTTCCAGCTATGAAGGTTACTTCTTCAAACTGCACTGTAGCCTTCTTTGTTCTTCAGTTTACCCCCCTGATAAGGAAATTTCTTGTACTGAAACATGATCTGTCATTTCACGTAGCAAATAACCTGAGTAATTCTTCGTAAGTAAACTCCTTTCATGGAGGGAGCAGAAATGATTTCTCTGAACCCTTCCATAGCACTACTAAAGCGGACTCTTGTCCAGGCTTTGCTAAATAAAGTAAAAAAAGTTAGATGTAGATTAGGAAAAATTAAGAACAGTCTTGAAGTTGGTTTTAAAATAGAGCTAATAGGAACTAAAGGAAATGTGAAGAAAATGATAATTTTATTTACAATAGCTTTAGCTTAAGAAATTCAAATTTTTGTTAATACACACATTTCCCTCCCAACACAGCTTTTCATGTTACATCTAAAAATGCTGACTCCTAACTTACATATCTTGGATTTTTCCCTCACTTGAAATAATTACCCTAATTCGTAAACGGGCTGTGACATTATCAGAGAAAAGTTGTCTTATTTTTATTTTATTTTTTAAGATATAGAAGAGTATTATGGCTACATGTGGGAATTTTTAATTTGTATCTTATTTAGCTTAGTGTGCAATGTGACACCAGTTAATTGTATGTTATTTTGTGGTAACTACATGTTAACTCTGTTGGAAGTAATGGTAATTATACTGTAATTGATATCAGTTCTCCCACATCTTTGGAAAACCATACAATTAACACATATCACCACAGTTGGACACTGTCTTTTGTCCTTCATAATGTTGCTATATTGTAATATTATTTTGAATAGGGTTCCTAAATATTTTCTTCTTCTTTTAAATTCATTTTAAAAAGTTTAATTTCAAAATGATTTTTAAAAAGGTTCTGAAATGGAAACATGGTTTATGGTTTTTATTTTTTCCTTAATCCATAAAAAAAGCTTCTTCCACAGTCAGACATTGTCCCAGGTTATGTTTTATTGCAAATTTTTTTTTTTTTTTTTGGTACCGGGGATCAAATTCACAACGTCATGCCCGCCAAGCAGGCGCTTAAGCTGCAAAGCCAAACTTTCAGCCCTTGCAAATTTTAGTTGTGACTTTCTTTAATCTTATTAGTAATTATTTTTTCCTAGAAACAGGATAATAATAAAATATGCAAAATCTTGACATCAAGGAGTTAATCAGTTTTTTTTTTTTTCTGAAGTGAGTCTCTTTAGCAATCTGCATTTTTGTTACTTTGTTTGCAAACAAAAGGGATATATTCTGTGTTAGTGCCACTATAGTGAACATAAAACTAGGGGCATAGAGACATATTTAATCCAAATTCTGTTTTTTTTCCTGCCTTCCCCTGCCCTGTGTTCCTTCCCTTTTATGGCTTTTGCCTATAGTAGGATGGAATTTCAGAAACAGTAAGCAAATGCTTTTTGACCAAGTGTGACCATGGTTTGGTAGACTTGTTTGACAAATAGATTATTTTTGAATGCTTTCCTTTAGCATATTAATAATACTCAGAATTTTTTATACATGGTGAAGTGATTTTACTAATGTATGCTGCAATATAGATCTCGGAATAAAGGAGTCAAGTGTCCTAGAATCCTACAATTTCAGAGCTGAAAGAAACCATGGAGATACATTAATTCAGCTCCATCATCTTGTAGAAGAAATAAGCAGGGGCTAGCATGGTTTATGAGTGCACAGAGTGACTTGGTAGAAGGAACAGGAGGCTAAGGCTTGTGCAGGGTGTCTTTTCTCATAGCCTCTGGGATCTCAGTGCTCACTGCTCGAAGAGGGCTTTGCCTTTCCTTCTGCCACTGCAGATTCCTCATGACCCTCATTTTTCTTTTAAAGATAAATGCCATTTTTGTAGCACATATATTTCTTTAAATGATAGGAAAACCTCGTCAGGGACGTGATATATTTATATATCACATAAATTAAATTGAATACGTCATGGCGATGCTTTACATTTTTCCACTTTTTGTTCTTGTGTGTCTAAGAAAAAAATCTTCAGAAGGACCAGTTTGTCAGCTAAAATTTACATAGAAGGTATATTTTTTGAAAAACTATTCATTCTATGTTTATATAGCTTTGATATTTTCAACTTGAATAAATATCACCTGTGTTTCCACAAATAACATTTAAAACTATACATTGTAAATTAAATGAATATCTGAAATCAAATGCTTAGATTTTGAACTAGTGGAATTTCTAAGATGTCTTTTTGGACAAAGATATTTGCTTCACTGGTCATTAGTTTTGAGACATGTTTTGTCCACATGGTAAATGTTAGAATAAGAAAGTCTTATTGATAGTTTAAGAGGAGATAGAATTGTCCAATTTTTAAATTATGTGTTCAGTTTTAATATAAGCTGTGTAATTTTACAATGGAGGATTTTTGTGAACTTGTTACTGACACAAATAGTTAATCAGAGGATATTCAGGAACAAATCTGCATCATGCCTCTGTACACGAATAAAAAGTTGAAACCACATATAAGTAGGAGTTGGGCTGCCACACAAATGGATTTGCTTAAATCTGAATGCTTTCTAACTCTACTTGGGAGTTGCAAACTTATAAATAACCTTGCAATTGGTTCAAACCATATTAAAACCATATGATTGAGACAGAAAGCATTTGGTTAAAGGGGTTCAGTAAGCACTATAATCCTGATGAAACTAATCTAATTCAGTGGCTCCCAGGCTAAAAGGGTCTCATATCGTCAGAGTTAATGCTACTATATCATTTATCATCGCATGGTCAGTGACAGGAATCTAAGTGTGTGTTACAGGAGATGTACAGGATGCTGTCATTGCCAGGGTTGTGGAGACAGAACTTGCTTAGTTTGGTGTACTCTTCAAATCCTGAGGGAAACTTGTCATACATCATTTGAGAATGTTTTTGAAAGCTCCATAAAACATATCCACAAGAAGCTCTGAAGATATTAGTTCGTTTTAGCAGGCCTGTGCTGCGTGCTTCTGCGCTTGCAGGCAACAGTGCTAGACGGAGATAGAGGGTCATGAGACACTTTCCCTACCCCAAGGACCTCATGTCTTGTTGCCTAGACCAACATCTTGAGAGGAGATCTGAATAGCTTATGTCAGTCTTTACTGATTTAGTTTCTTGCCTCAATTATGAATCTCCTGGTTTTGAAAAATTTGGCCAATAACTTATAAATCTGCCTTTCTCTTTTGCAGAATCATAAATAGATAGATAGACAGCAGATACGATTATCAACACACAGAGTCACTCCTAATGACAGAAGTTTCCAGAAAATTATTTTTGAGGTAATAGGATGCTGCTTTATTATCTGATAATTTCTGGCCAATAACAAGAATCTTTCATTACATGAGGCAGAAGCTAGGATTGTATTGGTTTGCTAGAGTTGCTGTAACAAAATTCCATAGCTTGGGTGGCTTAGAGAACAAATATTTATTTCCTCAAAGTTATGAAAGCTTGAAGTCCAAGATAATGTGTCAGCAGGTTTAGTTTTTTCTGAGGTGTCTCTTTTTGGTTTGCATATGGACGCTATTTTCTGTGTCCTTACATGACTCCCTGTTTCTCATTTCCTTCATATCTCCTTTTGTGTCAGATTGAATTAAGGGCCATTTTAACTTAGCAGCCTCATTTTAACTTAATCACCTCTATAGAGGCCTTGTCTCTAAATGTAGTCGCATTCTGAGATTCTAGGAGTTAGGGATTCAACTTAACGAATTTTAGGAGGATATGGTTCAGACCTTAGTAGGCATCTTTGCTTAGCTTGCATATTTGCCAACTCTTGTGAAAATATTTCAGGTTATCTCCCCTTGACCAAGTGTTTTATGTCTCTACAAGGCTTCACCTGGATTATTATCCCTAGGAATGCTGTTATTTCTCAGGAGGAATTAGATTGAATTTAATACAGTTTCACTTAACGGTTTATTCTATTATCCTTTCCTAAGAGCTTGGCATTTTTTCATTAATTCAGAGTGATTTGCTAATGGCAAATTGCTAAATGATATAAAAGATGTGTTAGAGGAATGTGTTTTGAGGGGATCAAGATTTCAGAAAATTTGCAGAACCCGTTCATTTAATAATAAGGCAGAGTTCCTGTATACAGCACTAACCCCACCATGATGAATTCATTGTTTAAGGGACTTATATACTTCCCTTTGTATTTATCTGTCTCTCAATCATTTGTATCTCACTGCTTTTTCAAAGCCTTGAAAATTAATTTTACTTCATTTAAAAATCGAATTAAAATGAAAGAAGAGGGGGAAATGATTTTACCAGGACTTGGCCACTGGAGTGCCTAGTATGTACAACATCGTAAGAGGTACTTATGATATAAATATAATAAGATATGAACATTGTACTGTAGAGCGAGTTGAGAAGTCATGTAAATATACATATAAACCAAAAATTGTATCTTTCTATAAATATAATGTGGTGATGCAATAAAAGAGGGAGTGATAGATTTCCCCCTGAGGCTAGTGGAAGAAAATCAACAAAAGAATTTGTCAAGAAGAAATGCTTTAATTGGGCTGGAGAGGACTAATTGTGATGTCATCAGGGAGAGAAAAGACTTCTAGAAAGACTGAATAGTACATGGAAACATGCAGAGCTCGGGAATGTCATATTCAGGAAACCCCAAGGAGATCCAATTACCTGGAATGAGTAGGACATGAAGCTGGTAAGGGGAACAGGTGCCAAATAATAAAAGATCTCATGAACGGTACAGAGAAGTGTGTGTCATACATGTTGTGGAGAACATCTGAGGGTTTAAAAGTAGATAGTTACAAGATCTACCTCCTACATGGTTACTAGGGGTTAGAGTCTAAATTTAGTCCTGAGATGCTTAGCAGTCAAGACAAAAAGCAATGAATCTTTCATTCTATAATTCTGTTGTTCATGCAGGGGAATAACTACTGGTCTTTAAATCAAGACATTGTCTTCATTAGTGTTTAGCTTTGAAACACTAAATAATATCAGAACAGAAGTGGGTATTTTATGAATTGCTTTGTTTTTCACAAAGCACTTGCTCATGTCATTTCTCTATCACACTTAATCATTACAGCCCTGTGGCATGAGTATTTTCTGTCCTGCTGTACAGATGAGAGAATGAGCTCAGATGGATCATATAGTAATTAAACGGTAGAGTTGTAATTCTAAATTCACCTCAGCACAACTATCTAAATTCTAGTTAAATGACACATAAAATGTTTTTTAAAAATTACTTTTGAGCCTTACTTTTTTTTTTACTATAAGATTGATAACAATAATAGTCATTTCCTTTTGGCATTGGTGTGAGGTTAAAGCAAATATTCTTTGGAAAGACCTTTGTACTAGCAGCTGATCAGTAAGTGGTACTCTTCTCTGCTTGTATTCCAATACATGTGCTTGCCGTATGGGGTCAAACATACTTGAAAAACTTAGACCTTATCTAAATCATGAGTCCCTAGCACAATTTTGGTATTAAGGATGTGTTAGAGGAGAGACAAATTAATAGTTTTAGCAGACAAAATGTTATTTAACAATGGGGTTTAGTAATGATCTCCATCTCTCCCAGCCAGAGTCTTTATTATCATGATTACTGTCTCTGGAACCATCAAAATGTCACTGTGGAAGTAAATCCCACTGCTTCTAAAATAACTTCCTTAAAAAAGAATCACCTTTTAAAGAATACAGATGGTTTCTTTCCAGAATAAATCCTGCATTTTTGACACTTCATTAAATATTAAATGTATAATAAGGGATATAAAATAAAGGGTAATTAAATTATAGAATTTGTTAAGTCAATAAAAGAGAAACCACATGTGTGGATAAGTAATTCCTATTGAGAATCACATCATGGCAAGATGTGTCCGGAGCAAGGTGGCAGAGCAGGCCATCCAGAGTAGCAAATAGAGCATAGGCCAACAGCATTCTTAGCTTTGTCCTGCTTTCAAAACAAAACCAAACACACACACACACACACACACACACACACACAGAAAACTTTATTTTGATATATGTTCTACTTTAAAAGTCAAGTATTTATCATAGGCAATGTCTTCTTTTGCCAGTGCTTTGCAAATACTTTCAAAGATGCAAGTATTTACCTACAGAAATTCCAAGTTAGGATTCATACTTACGTAATTAAGTGCATTGTATTGTACTTTTCTAAAGTTGCTTATTTCCCACTTTTACATAATATTTAAGCTGTATATCTGAATTTCTTTGATTTGTGTATTATGCACAAAGAGATATATCACCAACACAAGGTAGCGTGTTGAGTCTAAGCATGTTTTACAAATCTGACAGCACACAAATTTGCAATCTATCACTCTGGGAGGCAGAGGCAGGATAACTGAAAGTTTGAGCTCTGGTCTGGGCAACTTTGAGAGACCCTGTGTCAAATTGGAAACTAAGAAGGGCTGGGGATATAGCTCAGTGTAAAAGCTTTGGGTTCAACCCAATATTGAAGACAAACAAAAGCAAACAACAAACCTTCTTGTACAGGCTGTTTTTGATGTATGTGGGCAAATTGTGTGGCTCTTATAAACTTGCAAGTATTTATGGACATAGTACTAAATACTGTATAAGATACAGGTATATAGAGAGGGTCTAATACATAATCCCTGGTTTGTACAACCTTGATTTTGTTGGAGAAGACTAGCTAGTTAATATGAAATAAACTCCAATAGTACTATATAAAATGGGCTAATTATATAGGGAAGAGTAAGAATTTTGACATATTGGAACATTGGTAGATTAGAAGGGTTATACAGTTCATGGAAAACTTGGAATTTTCAATATGTATGAGGCTTGTCAAGAAGAATGAGAGAAGGAAGCATTTCCTCATAGCCATGAGAAAGGTATGATCATGTTATTATTACGGGGAAGGAAGCCACTATCTACCCCAAGCAGGAGATGTAGGATGAGATGATTGTAGAAAATCGAGTTTAAAAAGGCAGATGGAGAGCAGTAAATGAAGGGATGCAGTTTAGATGAATGAAGAGAAACAGGAAGTCACTGAAGGTTCTGAGAGAAGTGGGACACTGAGGAAGGAGTGTGAATAGATGGACTGGGAGGGTAGTGCCAGGGATAAGGCAGAACAGAAACGAGGCTGGATGCATGGTGAGCTATGTGTGCGGGTTTGAAGGAATAGGGAGTGATGGTAGAAGGGCAATGAAAGAGTGAGGATCAGGGCAAGAGGCCTTGTGGAAGGAAATTCAGTAACCTTGAATGACTGACTAGAGAAAGCACAGCAGTGAGGCAAGTACTTCTGGCAAGGTAGCACTGACATAATAAACACAGGACTGGAAGTAAGTTGGGTCAAAGGAAAACTGTTTTTGTAGGAAGACTTTTAGTTTAGGGAAGTATTTTCTGTGTTATAGATCCACTAAGATATAGAAGTGGAAATGTCCAGAAAGATCGAAACTTAAAGCTGGGTTAAAAAAAAGTAACACTTCATTTAGCAAACACTCGATAGATAACACATTGATGAAATTTTGAGAATAGATTATATCTCAGAATATTAGGGGTCTTAGATAATTTCTATTCATAATATCCATGTTTTTCATTTCTCTTGGAAAGTTTTGCCTTAGGAACACACATATGCACACATACATAAACACACACACACAAACATGATTGATAGGGCTGCAATATTCATCTTTCCTGCAAAATTCTTTGTCATTATAATTTGAAAAGATTTTTAAAAGTCTTTACTATTTAAAGGTGTATTCGGGCATATATAGCAACAAAATTCTTATTTACTTAAAAAAGAATCATACCGAATTCCCCATATAGAAGATAGGTGCTTCTAAATTCATGATTATATGAGCATAGAATTTTCTATTTACTATCTTATATATGCATAAATAGAATGTTCAGCAATTAGTTAATAACACACATTTAAGTTTATTTAAGAGAGTCAATATAAGGAGCGTCCTAATTATAATGTATTTTACATATGAAAATAACACAGGATAATCATTTTTCACTCTCTTTTAACTACCATATAGATAATAGTACTCTAGTTGTATGCTGCATGGCTGCTGGAACAACCTGATATTCAGACATCCTTTACAAATGAGCTTTTGAGTCAAGGTTGGTAAAGCACCTCCCATTTAGACTACTGGAATAAAATATGTCACATTGTTGTCTAGGCACATCTACTTAAATAAAATGTATTGTAAAGCAACAAACAAAAAGGTTCACTCAGCCTGTGTCATTTCCCCCTTCAGTCTGTAGGAAAGGGAACCTTACTGAGAGAATTCGAGGTACAATACAAGCTGATCAGTTTTGGTAATCTAAAGGGAAGGTAGCCAGCACATCGTTCCGTCGCATGTGTTGTTTTTTAGGAGATGGCTGCAATCAGTCATCTGGCATATGGTTTGAAAAAGGCTTGTCTCACTAGCAAGCAAACTGTTATTTAAGTACACAATCCACTCTACTACTGAAACAGTTTTGCCAAACTTATCCAAGTATTCTCTCATGCTTAAAGATGGTATAAATATCATTTATTGCTAGCAGTTTTCTTCAGACTATATGGAATGTCTTCCTGCTGCCTGATCTAAGTGTCCCAGTTTACATTATGGCCTTTACTGCCTCTGTTTGATGGAGTGATCAGTAAAAATTTAATGACACTATAAAATAATAAAAATGTCATTAATTTACCACGGATCTTGGATGCAGTGGTTGTAAAGTTACATTAATAAACAGAATATTTTTTACAACAAAAAGCATTGTTACGTGGGAACATATAAATAACACACATAAATTTAAGAGCAATTTTACTGTTAGCACACACATTATTATGGAATAGTCAATAAGTGTATAAAACATAGTATATAAAATTTTATTAAAATATACTGTGCACATCAAAAATTCAGCTTTTATCTAAGTGCAAAGAAAAGCCATTATTGTGTGCTTACTGTTTCATTGCTGTTCTTTCCCCAGATCACAATTTCACATTTGTTGCCAGTAAGAAGTTGATTTTTTTCCTGGATGAAAACTAACTAACCTCTGGTCTTTTAGTTATCCCAAATCCATTCTCTCTCTCCACTGATGCAAAGACATAATTGATCAGTCTTGCCATAGGAGGGGGGGAAAGCTGCTAATTTAATGCAAAGTTAAAAATAATGCCTGGGAGTTGAATGGTTTGTTCAGTGACTCTGGAAATAAGGGATAATAATGCAGCAGTCTATCTGTCATCAGTGAGTCTGCCCCGTCATTGACTCTGATAATATGTGAAGATGATGGATGCTACCATCTTGTGGCTTGTAACATTTAACATTCATCAGCTTTCACTAAAGGGGGCTTTATCATTTAAATATCTTTATTTAATATGCAACATCTACCTCATACATCATAATTTCAAAGCACTTAGAGAGCCAACAGTCATACAACACAGCAGAGCTGACTTTAATTTTTTTCAATAACTTTTATGTTGCCTGCATGTTTGTGACTGACAATGCATAAGTAAGTGTCTGATCACATCGCTGCATGTGAAATGCACATTTCACTGTCAATATGATGATTGGGGAATTTTTCAGGTGGGGGGATTAAATAAGCTTTGAGATATTTCACTTATATTTCCAAAATATCTTTCTTGAGAGCTGTGTGCATTATGAGGGCTAATTCAAATATGTGTGTGTGTGTGTGTGTAGAGGGTGGGATTTGAACTTAAAAACTTGCCACCCATGGTCTCTCTTTGTTCCATATAGGGGCCCATTGGCATTTAATGGCTAGAAGTTTAAGCTTCTTGGAACTGAAGCATCCTTATATTTTTCTTTGTGCCCAGTCCACATCCTGTATTCACTAGGCTCATGTTCAACCTCACTGGTAAAATCTTTGCTTAGCTCTGCTGCCCAGACCTAACTTGTACACATCAGGCCCTCTTATCTTATGATTATGTGGCTGGCAAATAAATATTCTGAGCTATTCTTTGAAGAAAAGAAAGAAATCTTCTGGGAGACTAGGTGGAAATTTATATGAAAGGGCATGGCTTTGCAGGGTCCTTCTTTAATCTCAAACACAGTGCTTAATATCATCAAATTTAAAATGCAACCCAATGCCCCAAACAATTTTTATCACTGATTTATTTTCTGCCTACTTAACGAGTGTTTCGTGGGATATTCTTTCTTTTCTTCTACTCTGTCAAAATATTGATATTTTATAGAGAAAGTATCTTTGCAGAAGAATTTTTTTTCAACGAAGTCAGAAAAATGTATGACTTCAAAGACACTGTGAATGTGTTGTTGAATGTTCTGAATGTTTTTTGTTATGATTAAAAACAAGCTGATACTACTGAATTGCGAGTGTACTTCATTTTTATAAAAGAAAAGATATTATCATCATGTAAGCTTTGTTGTCTTAGGATTTTACAAACCATGGCATGTAATTTTCCCTCTTCTCCTTCCTTGTCACAATATTGATATTCTTTCAGGAACTTTATTATTTTTTTTACTGAGAATATTTTCCGGTAAAATCAAAGAGAATGAATGACTAGAAAGATACTTGAAATATGCATATTGATAGGTAGCTTGGTCTGTTGATTGTCAGAGAAAGTTGTTTCCCCCCCCCACCATGAAAATACAGTTAAAGGTTGTTTTTCCAAGAAGATTGCAGGTGTCACATCAAAACTCCTTTTGCATTTAACACAAGGAAAGCATTCACATGCAAATAATTGAAATGTGAAACAATATGATAAAACAAAGGTTGAATATTTTGCTTCCCCTGGTACTACTCATCTTCACTTTAATTCTTTTTTCCTTACATCATGACAACCAAAAATGCTACTCAAAAATAGACATTGGCTGATTAAAAGCAGCTGTCCTTCCCCCCACCGACAATGTGTGAAGCTCCCACACAGCTTGTGGTTGCTTTTTGTTGTGTCCTGCATCTGGGTTAATTTGTTCTTGGGCAGCAGTTTTTACATAAGAAGATATTAGAGAACCACCCTTGATTTGGTTTTCATTTCATTCTGTCTTGTATAAGTGTCGTATTTCAGAGGTTTCCCTACATGCTATTATTGAAACGAGTTAGTATAACCCAGTTGGAGGAATTCATGATTGTAATTTTTGTTGCAAATCTTTCACAGAAATGGTGCTAGATTAAAGCAAGGTTTATGCTGTGCTTTCTTCCAACACAGATTTCAACATATTCCATGATGAAGGAAACTGGAAGACTTCCTGCACAATTTGACTGATGGGAATTAATTATAGAAATATAATGATATTCAAAAATAATCATATTAGAAAGCACAGACGTAGTGAGATTGTACAAATGAGGCACAGCCTCTATCAAGTAATTGTATGTTTGCTCTTTAAGAATATTTCCAAGTTTCTAAACATCTTACAGAAGAGAACACTCAGAGTATTTCCATCTAATGCTGAACATGCTCAGTACAGAACTAGGTCATTGAACAATAGACTGAACAGCAATCAGCACTCTACTGCTGCATAATGCATTAAGTATAACATGCAGAAACCATTCCCGGAGCTGGAAGCTGCTATTTCATGTCTGTAAATTCAAGCTGACATGACATTTAATATTGTTTCATAGTAATGAACAACAAGGTTTCATTCATTCATAAGCATAACACAAAGCCAAGTTTGAGTCTGGAGAGTAGCAAGAAGTGTTGGGGGGGGGACTGGGGGACACGTGCTGGGTTTCTGCAGACAAGAACACCATGTTAATGACGGCCAATGAGCCCTCTGCTACTGATCCAGCGAGCAGCAGGGCTGCAGTCGCTGTGATGCTGCAGACTCCTGCTCCTGGAAGAACTAGTGAACAAGCAAAACGTTTCTGGGTTTCCCTCTTAACCAGTTGGGGTAGTTAACTTTCCTGGTCCATGACTGGCTAGGAGTGAAACTCTCTTTTAGTTCCCACAAACTCACAGTTTAAAAAAAAAGTACCAATTCCATCGTCTGGTTTACTTGCTTTGAAATGTTTTTGAAACCCTGGTACACACAATTTTAACCTGTATTTTTTTCCAGTAAAACCTATGATCTCTAAATGGGACCAATTCACTCCCTTTAAGTTTAGTAGTATTATTTTAATAGGAACTGCTCTTTCACATTTTTGCTCTTTAGACTCAACTCTTTTGCATTCCTTCTAGATTTCTAGATCCAAATCGAAAGAGAGAGGTGCTGAGCAGCTCTGGCAGGTCTGCTGCAGGGCTCCTTTCCTTACAGGGCCTATGGTCTAAATACTCTCAGTGCCACAATCAGGCTTTGGCAGAATCTTTCTGAAAGATTTTCAGAGGCCAACCAGGTCAGAAATGATGTTTACAAACCCACGTTTTGCCCATTAAGCAAGATCGAAACTGGAAGGAAAAAGTGGCTGCTTTGGAAGCTAGAATAAGCCTCTGATTATTCCTTCCTCTAGGAAAGAACGCGCTTTGAGAATTTGGGGCCCCAGTTAACAGGAAAGTCAAGTGAAGATGGAAAGCTGGGCCCAGGTGTCATCGACCTTACTCGGCCAGAAGATGCAGAGGGTGAGTGGTTTTCCCTGGTTCTCTGCTGCTCTGTGTGCTTTGGAATGTGTGTCTGAGTTAGATGAAGGATCACTGGGGCCTTTGTTGGGGGTCAACAGCTAGATTATCTGGGCAAAGCTAGGGGAATGGTCTTCAGTACCCATTATAGTTGAGAACTTTGAGAAGCAGCTAGATCATATGTTACCAAACAAGTACTCATACAGGTACCTTAGGGTACCATTTGAGAAGTTTAAAATAAAAGGACCCTCCACATTCCAATGAGCAACAGAATTCTGTGCTTAGTTTACTTCGGTGGATTCTTGTTAAAGATAAAAAATGAGAGAGACACATACACAAGGAGAGTTTTGTTTTCCAAATTCCAAATCTGGTGATTCCTAGGTGCAATATAGCTATTTTGGGGACTAACTGATGATTTCCAGCAGGTTTTGCACAAATTTACTAGTTCTTTGGGAGATACCTAGCTTTTGCCTGGCCACTAATTATTACTGAAGTTCATTGAAAGCCTGGGTGGAAAGAGCTGCGTTACTTCAGAATGTTTACCCACAGCACTATCAAAGCCTGTCTGCTTCTCTTCCTTTCTTGTTTGTTTGTCTTAAATGCACAAGCAGCACATCAGCAGAAATTGCTCCCCAGAGGCTGGGTACAATTTATGGGTTAGGTCAGCACTTCAGTAGTAACGTTGCCTGGTTATTTACTGTGTCATCACAGAGTAAGGACTGGTTTTCCTGTTAGCTGTTTCTTGGCAGAATCTGTCCCACCAGTCAGGGAAGATTAATTTGTTCTCTTCAGAGTAATGTGATACTTTACCCATCTTGGGTCCCCACTAAAATCCTTTTTTAGGTTGAGTGGAGAAATCTTACTAGTATCCCTGTTACTAGCAGGATTTCTTCCAGGATTCTAATCCCTTGAAAACACATGAAGACATTTCATAGCTGTATCTGAACTGGATCTTCCCAGGCACTTCAGAAATCTGTGGCATAAGCACTAGGAGATGGGTAGTATCAAAAATTAGGGAGCATGTCAGAGTTTCCAGAAGGCTGGTTTCTCATAGCAGTAGGGCAATCTAATGTTTGATGGTAGTCCTGGGGACAGATGTTAAAATGAATTCTGATTGGTGTATGTGTGTGTGTGTGTGTGAGTGAGAACTACAGACAGACACAGAGACAGAGATAGAAAGAGAGAGGCAAAAAGAGACAGAGAGGCAGAGAGAGGAAGAAATGGGGAAGGGAGGGAGAAGGGGAGGAAGAAGATGAATAGAAAGGGAGGGATACAGAACTAACACCAGAACCATTCTTGCTGTCTTCCTTAAAGAATATGCACCAAGAATATTTTGGTATTTTTCATAGGCACTTAGAAGTACAGGTTTTCCAGGATAAGGGTTGAGATCTTCCTTTCCAGAGACCCAGGAAGTTTAAATGAAGGGCTTCATGCAGTCAGCCCTCTGTCTGCAGCACAGAAATGACAGCAGTCCTGAAAGTTTGTGAGGAGGTGCTTCAGATTTGGTTCATCTCAATTTTCTTGGAAGATTATATATGGAGTCCCTAAATCTTTGACCAAATAGAATGAAATAAGTAATTTTTCATTGTTGTGGAGTATTCATTCTCATATTTGACTGTGAACTAGGAACTATAGGGCTCCATCAGTTTATCTTTACTCACATCAATTTCCTTTACTCTTAACAGACTTTTCGTATTCTGTCATTTGCCCTTTTTCATTTTGTTTCTTAACTGCATATTAGTTATAAATATAATCAATTACTTCTCAGTAATGCTAATAATCAAGCTGACAATATCATGTGCTTGATATGTTAATAGTCTTAGAATTGCTATTTTAAAAGGAAAAAGTTTAGAATTTTACTGTAGGGAAATATTTATAGAAATAATTTGGATAATACTCATATTACCCAAGTTGTCTAAGTCCAAACCTTTGAATATCCAGATTGTCTGAATCTAAATATATTTTCCTAGTTATGTTTTTAAGCAAATATTTTTCAAGCTGTCATATGCCACAAAGTGTGTTGTTTTGAACACATATTTTCTCGTTTAATCTCTAGACAACTTCTGAAAAAGGTATTTTATATTTTCCATTTTATAGTTGAGAAAAATGAGACATAGAGCAATTAAATAACTTGTTAAAAACCATGTAACTAGTAAGGATAGAATTGAGGTTTGATACCCAGCTCAATTTTCAACCTGCACCCTTGTATATATACTGATAAATATATGGCACCTTCACTTAGTTTTCTGAGCAAACTCCTCGTGACCTTCCTCAGTGTGGCCCATTTCCTCTCCCTAAATATAGCAGGTCATACCATGCCACGGCGCTCATGTTACTGAGTCACACATAGCAGCAGTGCCTGATGAGTGTAACAGGAGAAGGGCTGTAGTGGCCCAGGAGCTTAAGGAGCGTGTGAAAACCTCCCTTCAGAAGCTTGCCCAGAGTTGCCATTGAGACCTCATGTGCTTTTGGGGGACTGAGTTCATGAATGGAGTCAAGTTACCTGCTCTAATACCCAAGGCAGCACACCGCTTTTGTGGGGACTGCTGGGATGGGGAGCCGCCTTCTGCTGACTGCAGGCTATTTCCTGGCATTTGTTCAAGTGGGAGCTGATTGCAAAGCCTGCTGGAGTTACAGTTCATATTAAAAGCAGGGTAGATAACAAGTACACACACTTTCTCTACTTTATTCCTTTGTATTTCCCAGAGCAGGAAAACTAACAAGGGACCAAAGAATCAGAATAACAAAAAAAATGTATTTGTTTCTTCATTAAATCTGTGGTCCAATGAAACAACCAACATTTTCTTCATGCCTAACCTGAGCCAGTCCCTGAACCAGACCTTGGGTAAATCATAGGAAACAAAGCAGAGATGTCCCTGACCTCTTAGAGCTTATGATCTAATGAGGGAAGTTAGAAGATGGAAAGGGAAACCTATGCATACTTACACTCACGACTATCACTGGGAAGAAGTGCAGAGAACCGCCCTTTATTGTACAGAGAATTCAGACAGAGCACTCTCGAAGGTAGCTGAGTTGGCAGGAGGTGTTCTCCCTCCATCCATGTGTGATCAGCTCCAAGGTCCTTCGCTTTGGAACAGCGATTTTTGGTGACTGTGCCTCCCACCATTTCTGCCCCACCCTCCTGTGGGGCTTCTGAAATGAATAAAGTAAGTCAGCCCCGGAGATGAGGCCCTGCTCCCACCAGGCTTCCCAGGAAAATGTCTGCCAGTGCGAAAACGACAATATGACTTAGTAAGCAACTTACAGACCTGCTTCACAGCCCAGGCAGGGAGACAGCAAAGAAAAGGTCACCAAAAGAGGCAGCTGTGCATGTGTATTAACCACTCATCAAAATCAAATGACAAAACCATAAGCAAGGAAAACAGAAATTAAAAATATAAAAGGCAAATGCCTTCAAAATTTTATTTTTAAAGTCCAGCTGTTATTTGGCTTGAATGTGACAAGACAGCATTTCTTGTTCACCATGATATTTATAAAACTACAAATTCATTGGTGCTGGGGACTTAGGAAACATGTTTAAGGTCTAGTTATACTTTGAAGTGGTTAAAGACTCAACATGTATTGAGTACACACAATTTGTTAGCTTCCATATAGGCCATGTAAGGAAGTGAGGGCTTGATTAGTCGAGTCTGTCACCATGCATTAATAATGATGAACAGCTGTTGAACTTTTTATGGATTTTCTGTATGGAATTTCCCCTCTCCTTGTTCTGCTTAGGCAAAAGTGAAAGTCTTACCCCAATTCTTCTAACTTCAAGGTTGCGTAATATCGTAAAAAGGGTTGTGGCCTGGTTCTTGGGAGATTGGGATTAAAGTCCCTCTGGTAAATGACTGTAAAGAAGTGACTAATGCCTATGGATTTAAGTTTATCTTTTAAAAGAGACATGTTGGATTTCATTATCTCTTAAGTTTCTTCCAAATCCAAGATTGTTTTAAGGTTTTCATAAAACATTTTTTGTATATTTTGTTTAAGTTGGGTTTTTTTTTTCTTTTTGAGAAATTAAGAAGTAGAGGATGTATTTGTTCCACTTGCTGAATTGAGATTTCATGTTTTTTGAGCTTTCTTGTTTATTAATGAAAACATCTCTCTAGCAGTAGCTTTCCCAATTATCTTTCACAGACAGATCTTTGCCATTCTCCTTGCTCTCCTTTTTTTCTCCTGCGACAACAGTTGTGACTTGGCATTTTAAAATACATTATTTCCATCTGGTTTATTTCCCCCATCTCTCTCTTACACTGGGGGTTTTCTCTTAAACATAGGGTTTCATACTGTTTTATTTGAGTAAGAAAACATTCTTGTAAAAGTTTTTAAAATTTTCACTTCAAATTATTGTGTTCTAGCCTCACAGGGAGGCTACACCTCATTTTAATGTGAGGAATAGTGAAATGTGAATTTATCATTGAAGGATGAACTCTGAAAGTGATTATTCTTGGCAGAGCTTTGGACCCTGGATTGGAACTGGAACAGTGTTACTGTACTCAATGTATTGAAAATTTGCCCTGATTTATAAGGAAATGGATATATGCACCAAGGATACTCCTGTTCAGGACTATTGTTATATATAAGATTTGTTTAGAAAGATCTTACGAATTTACACTGAATTTGTAAGTTGGATGCCAGTCAAGCTGGCCTTACCTTTCTGAAATAATCTTCCTCTTTCTCCTCTTCTTCCTCCTCCTCTTTTTCCTCTTCCTCCTCCCCTTTCTCCAGTGCATTCTCTTTTTCCTTTACTCTTTCTCTTCTTTTTCTTACCCTTCTTCCTCTTGCTCTTCTTTCTCTTCCTCCCTTTCTTCCTCTTCCTCCTTTTTGTGAACTTCTCATTCCTTTTTAAATTTTATATCTCAGGGTAGGTTGATTGTTGTCAGTTTAAACTCTATGCTAATGGTCAAATAGCAGAAACTGCAATTTTTTTCTCCCCTTCAAAATGCACCACTTAATATGCAAGTTGTTTCTTTAAAATCTTGCTTCCCTTTTGATTCACACTCTTGGAAATCTTTGAAGCTTTTCTTATTCTCCTCACCCTCCTTCCTCCTTACTCCTGGTAGAAAAGGAAGATTGATTTCATGATGCATGACTCAATCAAGGCAGCAGAGGCAAACCGTAGCCTAATCTGGGGTGGGATTTAAACGCTATAACTGCTTGTACTCTGGAATGTAAAGGTCATCGGTTCAAGCCTAACAGAATACAGCACTTCACATGTGCAACACTTAGATTCTCAGATTCGAAATAAAGAAGGGAGCTCATGATGTCTACAGTTCCAGCCAAGAAATCCCTTCTCACATCCCTGACAAGTGGGCCATCATTTCACTGCTGTTCAATTGCCTCTAAGTGTCTGACAAGAAACTGACTTCATCCTGAGATACTTACTCTAGTTCTCATAGTTCCTTGTTACTTTACATACAGTTTTGTCTCTGATTCCTTGCAATTTCTATTCATTTGCTCTCATCTGACTTCCAGACTCTAACAGAATAGAATCTATCATTTCATTATCACACCCCTTTACTCCTTCAGATATTTGCTTAAGGATTAAAGGCTTAAATTCTAGTGCTCCACCCTAGGCAACTCATATTCCTTCCCTAACCTATGAGTGAGAAAGTTGATCTAGATAATTTGTAGTTGACAGTTTTTTTAAAACTCTTTAATTTGACTGTCATCTTTGAACTGATTCACCTTTAAGGCAACTAGAATATAGAAAGTACCTATTTGGGACCATGCAATCCACTACATAAATACAATTATTGTAGAAAGACACCACAGATACATGCCTTTGCCTAAGAAAGTATTCAGCAACTGAAACATGTACCAAGAATAAAAGCTGAGGGATTGTGTATATAAAAAGAAAAGACCCAGGTAAATAGAGGAAGCATTAGTCAGAGCTGTGCTGTAAGCATACAGATCTGGCCTTCTGGCTGCCTAAATTAGGGTGTCCAGGCACTTTGGGGAAGCATATAGGCAAAGAAATCTCTAGGGAATCAGCAGGCCAGGATTGGAGACCAAGATAAGTAGCAAGGGAGGCCCAAGACATGGTAAAGATAAGTACCAGACACATGGGCTTGGAGATAAGCAGAGTTCACAAAGTCTTTGCCTCTGGACTAACTCTGTTGTATGAGAATCACAAAAATGTATTTTACTGTGGATATAAACAGTTTTAGAGGATCCTGTGCACCAGTTTATATCAGCACTATATATAAAGTGCTGCACTCTTAAACAAGCGAATAAACTTCTCTTAAAGAAATATATTTGCTGTGTCTTAAAAGCTCCCAAATAACTTTTAATGTTGGTAGAAAACAATTTCCATTGAACTCTCCAAGTGATGGATATTCCTGATGGGGCAAGAGAGTGAAATGTCAAGTTTCTTGTATAACTTCATCCCCTTATACTCCATAAAGGGAACTCAACCTGCTTATCATAGTTTAGCCTTGATAGCTCAATCAAAGACCCAGGCTTCCTTAGTAAGGAGCCTACCTCTGCCCAGTAGCTAGTTTCTCACTGAGTTGTATTTTCCAAAGGGGGTCAATGGCAGTGCCTACAATTACCAACAAAAAGGATCTACCTTTCTATATTCTGCATAAGGAAGACATGTCTACCTATTCCATGACTGAAATCACACAAAAATGCATTCCAAACACTCTGTAACAACTTAATGACGTAGATTAATACCATTTACCATGAAAATTAGACTCAAGAACTGCTACCATATGTTCCCAGTGGAACGATAAAGTTAGTCTTTGCTTAGTCAGCAGTGTGTTTGTCTGAACATGAACCAACACATTAGGATAAATCCTGGTTGACAGAGGTCTATCTGCTGTTTTTGGACTATGTAGCTCTTAAAATGTCAACTTAGTCTAGGTCCCTGTCCCAGAATCCTCTATAATGGCATCAAAAGTCATTTGATTTTCCACATGCATACTGTAGAATTCAGCCTAACCTTAGGTTGGTTGAATTTAAAGAACACCAAGCCAATTCTAAGTGCTCTTTAAATTCTTTACGGTTAAGGCCAGAATTGGTATTGAGACCAACCTTTTTTGCCTACTTCACCCTTCTCTTCAAGTTCTATAAACTGTTTTTAACTTATTCCAAAGTCATAGTACCTCCCTAGCCTGCCCCTATTCTTATTAATGACATCCTATCTTGTTTATCATTTAGCCAAAATATTCTTAAATTTGACTAGCTCCTTCTAGATTCTTTGTCTCATTTTATTCTGGTTGTACCCACTGTATGCTGTCTATTTTTATACTTTTTAAACGTGTGTCTCTGTGAAATGAATCTCCACTGTGAGGAACTAGGTCTTTCCAACCAGGATCTGTCCCTACTCAGGACCTCACAACCTTCAGTTTTACCCACATGTTCAATCAATTTTCAATTTGCTGATTGTCTGCCATGTACAGAATACTGTTACAAGCATGAGGGAAAAAAGACTTTTATTAAAGAAATAGACAACATTGTATTCTCCAGGAGTTAGTAACATACTTAGAATTAAAGGATAGTTAGAACACGAAGATGAGAAAGATGATTCTTCCCTCCTGGAGCTTCCTGTGTGCTTTATTGTCTCTGCATCTACTTGGATTATGCCCTTGACTAAATAAATGTTCTTCTCTTTGATTATCTAATTCTAGACTTATTTTGTGTGAAAGACCCAGCCTTCCTTAGTGAGGAGCCTATCCCTGGCCAGTAGCTAGTTTCTCCTCTGCTTGCATTTTCCAAAGAGGGTCAATGGCAGCACCTACAATTACCACCAAGAAGGACTGACTTCTCTATCTTCTGTTTAAGGAAGAAATGCCTACCTCTTCCATTACTGAAATTACATAGAAACACATTCCAAATTGTCTGTAGCAACTCCTTTCTTCCTGGATGTAGTACACACATGAAACTGATTTTCACTTTGTCTGATACGACTGATTGATGCGTGTAGATCAGTCTTATACCTGTGCCTCTCCCTTTGGAGGGTGGTACTTTTTCATCAGTTTTATCCAGGGAATAGGTACACCTTAGACATGATGGCCCAAGTTAGGTCATGATGCGAGATGGAAAAGATCACGTAAGAATGCATCAGCATTTGAGTCATACTGTAAACTGTTACATTAGGAATGGGCCATAAAAACCACTCTAAACTAAAACTTAATATCTCAAGTTTCAGCTCTGGAGAGAAGAATTTCATAAGTAATACATTAAAATATTTTAAATTTACACTAAAAACACAAATTGAAGTTTACTGGTTTCAATGTATCTTTTTTAAACTTTCTTGGTAGAAAATCATTTTATGCTCTTTGGTATTAGCTCACTGTTCTGTGGGAAGGTCAGTCCTACACGAGGATGAAATGAAGCAGGATAATAACTGCTCCTAGTTGCGCACTTACGGAGATATTAGTAAGGAAAATTGCAAAGCAACTTTGAAATGTCCTTGAAACTTCCTTGCCCTCCAAATATTATAGTTTTGTAGTCAGTAATCCTAACCCTTTGTCATTCCAATGAGTCCTGTTAAAAAGCTGATTTGTAAGCTCACAGGACAATGCTCTCTCTTCTTTCTGGCTCTTGCTGAGCTGTCTGGTCTGGTTTCTGTTCCCACCTATGCAAACTGGGAGATACGAGATGGCCTTTCTTTCTTGGACCTCGTGCACAGTCATTGCATTTCAGTTAGTATCAAGAGATCCTTTTGAAATACAATTTTAGCATTTGAGCAGAAGAGAGGTTCTGTTAAGGAGTAAGTTGCAACCCCAGCTAGTTTGCAGGTTTATTTTTTAACTACCTGAAGAACAAACATGAAGTATAAGAAACATTATCCAAGTGTGAGAAAAGTATAGAAAGAAGACAAGTGTCAGTTAATCACCTGCTATATTCTTGGTACTAGAATAAACATTTTTACTACTTCTGTTGCTTATTTTGCTGCTATTATATCTAAAGAGAACTATAATATGGTGTGTGGCTACTGGATTCCAGTCATTTACATGTATTCCCATTTATTCCTCAAAAAAGATGCTGCAAAGTAGAAATTATTAACTGTCTTTTATAGGGAGATGAAACTACAGTTATGAGAAGAGGAATAATTTAATCAAGGTTACTTAGCTAGGAAAGATCAAATCTATAATGCAAACTCAGATCTAAGTGAATACGTAGCATCTGAGTCATGCTGTCTCTTGTTTTTCCCAAACAGCTGATTTAATTGCCTATCTGTGTTGAAGTAGCTTTTTCCTATGGTTTTCACTAAAAAGAAGAAAAAAATTATTTAGAAACAGAACCTTGTGAAAGCTTTTTTTTTCCCCTTAAATCTTTGTAATTCCACAAATGTTTCAAATACTTCTACCGATTCACAGGACAGAGATGTTTGGGAGGCCCATATAATTGAATGATTATCACAAATCCTTGAGCCATCTCCTTCTAATGACATCTAGTTCCTTATCCATATCTTTTAAAAAATGTAATTTTTACTGGATCCATAAGCTGTGTTCCCATTCTAATAGAAGACAGACTCCCTGGAATGAATCAAGTGCAGTGAGGAAGAGAGTCCAGTTAAATTAATTGCTAAGAGTTTGTAAAATTAAGTCTGGATGCCACTGAAACAACTGAGCTGATCATTTTAGAAATTCGTGTTGATGGCAAGTGTGCAGTCATGGGGATAGTTACATTTGAGTTGCCAGTGTAATTCTGCCATTTGCTATGAAACGTGGGAGCAGTTTAACCTTTTGAATACCTCATGTTTTCCTACTGTGGAAAAAGGAGTAGATACTAGATGATCTTTAGTATCGCTCTCATATTAATGTTCTCTAATCCTGTGAGCATGTTTTACCCATTTTATGATACTCAAGGAAGGACCCATTGTATGCTTGCTTGAATATGCATCCATTCTATATAACTGTACCTGCATTACAACATTGGAATGAAATTTTAGATTTAATATTTCCAAAAATCTCAGAGTTGTCTTACCGCAATCCCAAGGGTGTTTTGGAAGTAGAGAGGCTAGTATGTCAGAATGGTTCAATACTGCAAGTCAGTAAAAAAAGACAAAATGAAAACCAGTAATCTCTGAACTCTAAACAACTATTTTGGGTACATTTTTTCCATTAAAGCCATTCTTGCAAGACATTTAATAGAATATAAAACATAAAACCTGGGTTTATATAAAATCCAATTTCAGAAGTTCCCAGGTGCTAGTGGAATATGCAGACATCCACTCTAACATTCTCACTGTTGAAAATGTCTTCTGTCTCAATAAGCAATTTGATATTACCTTATGCCAGCTGTGGCAAAGACAAAGTGCAGTTGCTACTGGTTTGGGGTACACAATCTAGAAAAGAAGTGGGTACATGAAACTGATCATTTGGATAAAATATGGTAGACACTAGAATTGAGGGTTAGAATTAAGGTACCACCTGAGGGAGCCTAGAGTACTTATTCTAACCTGGCAATCTTGCACAACTTTCATAGACTAGGTAATCCCTAAAGTATGTCATCAATAAAAAATAATTTCCAGATGTACAGTCAAGCCCAGGAGAAAATTCCAATTCTTAGCATGAGAATACAATTGGTAGACAACTAGAAGTACTGTGGTGTTCTAAAGCAGAACGTTTCAGACTAGCCAGACAGGTGGAGGGCCAGGTCACAGGAGAGTAGTGTACACTATTCTAGGAGTTTGGACCATCTTGTGGACATTAGGGAGCCATTGAAGATTTTAAATATAGGAGTGGCTTGGTCAGAATTACATTTGTGATGGATCACTCTGGCTGAAATTAGAAAGAGGTAATTAAGTGGAGGTTTAGGGATTCAGAACTGGAGGTAAGAATACCAGCCGAAAGGCTAGTTTTTATGATAGTCCAGTAGAGACAGTGAGAGCTGAGGCAACCAGTCAGGGTAGAGGTAATGAGAGATGGACTTAGTATACCTTTGTTAACTAACTGCGATTTGTAACATCTTGGTTTGTGGTTCTTCATTTCAATGACAGTCTACTATAGGAGTCTGAGTTAGATGAATCCAGAAACTGCTGGATAATATGAATAATTTAGCTCACCAGATTTTCACCAGACTCTGTATTCTCCAGTGGAATCTTCTTGAATGTGAGCCTAGTTCTTCCTGAAGTCTTAGGAAACCAGAATGTGTTATTGTCTTATTTCATCCCCAGTGGTCTCCGGTTCAAATTTAAATGCTTTCTTTTTGCTGGGGCTCGACACCTTCTGTGCACAAATACAGAGCATAGATAACAAGTGGAATATTCGATGCTCTGTGCCACTTCCAGGTCATTAAAATAGAGAAGCACTAAGTTCTCCCAGCTGCCCTAGGATTCTATACTTGAAACAAGATAGAGGACTCTGTTTAGTTATCTGTGTAAAGCAAATATAACTTGAGAATTTAAAAAAAAGTAAACACAAGTGCTGAAACTTAAAGCAGGAGACTCTTGAAAACACAGACCAAGGTCTCACTGGTTAGAATTTCCTTCATTTTGCAAAGCCACGAGCCACATGCATCAGCTCACCACAAAGTCATTAAGCCTTTTTAAGCTCAGATGAAAAACATTAACAAATACCACAAAAGGCTTTAGTATAGCCCCTTTGTTCATTCACATATGGCACTTTATAACTCCTGTGCCACTCTGGTCGTGTGTTTGTTTAAGCTGCCTCCATCAGGCTGGTCCTGAAAGAACAAAAGACATCTTGAGCAATCCTAAGCAGGAAATGGGCTAATCTAAACATGGTTTGTGACACTTTAAGTAGAATAGAAAGCAGAGGGATTGATTAGTCATTAATGTCCAATTGGCTCCATATGGATGTTGCAATAATAAAGCCTTTTTCAGAGCAGTAGCAGAGTTATTGAATTAGAGGTTTATGTTTCCTCAGAGCTGACCTTAGGGAATTCCCTTTTGGTTCTTCTTGTTGATCTTTTAAAGAGAATGGAGTTTCTAGTAGAAAAAAGAAATAGAAGCCTTATCCACAATAACACTTGCTCATGATCCTACAGCCACGGAATGCATTAATTTAGCATCCTTTTAATCCCTGCTATAATTTCACTCCTTCGTGCTTTCTTTGCATGCCCTTGCATCTTTGGTGGGGCAGTATTTCAGAGGCCAATTAGATAGTGGCATGAACTTCATAACTGGTAATGGGCTTCTCTAATATGCTTGGCAGTGCAGGGAAGTGGCATCCTTAAAAGGGGGAAAGTTACGTTCTAGCCGAGGAATGGCTGATTTTGAAATTCAGTTATTTCAGATCACTGAGTAGTGACTGGGGCAGCTTTGGTGTAAAATAAATACACTACACTGAAAATCAGAAGAACTAGGTTCTGGATCTGATTCTGCTCCTTGTTACTATGCTAGCAACTGGTTATTTCAGGAGAAGGTCATATAATCTGAGCCTTGATTTCCTCATCTGTAAAGTGGGCTAAGTGATATCTACATTTCTATCACGTTCAAAGGATTGCAAAGAGGACTGCGAAAATGCAGTTAGTAAAAGCACTTTGTAAATATTATTTAATACATAATTATTTAGCACATCTGTTGTTCCTATCCCAGAAGCTGACCACTGGCCTAGTCAATCTAAAAGGTAGATTGGTCTTTAAAGAATTACGTACTTTGGGACTCTGGTCCATGAAATGCCCATTTCCAAGTGTCCTGTGTAATGCTTTTATGTGGGTCCTATTTGTGACTACATCTCTATGCAGTGGCTGCTTGCTGTCAGTAATTTCGATAGCTGAAGTAAATAGGGCATTTGTTTTTTAGTGGGCTTAAAGAACCTTAAAATGGAAACAGAAAATGAAAAGCTGCCTGTGGTCTTCTCCTACACTAGATAAATGAAGAATAAATACCTTAGACAGAGAGTTCCATGGGTGACTCATCATTCTTTCCTACAACATTAGTTCTTATTTTTTCACCAATCTTTTTTACCAATCTCCATACTTGGTATTTGCCTTCCTCAAGTCATTCCATTTGAGGTATGACTGAAGTTGCTCTTTGCTAACCTGTCCAGCTAATATTTTATAAAAGACACAAAGAGCAAACATACTGTTCACTCCTGACAATCCCTTTCCTTGGATGTGATAAACACAACATTTTCCTTGTGATTAAGAATTTTTCTCAGCTGTGGAATATATTTTCTGTGCCAAACAAACAGACCAACAGGGAGCTGATTTTTTTTTTTTCAGACAGGGTCTCATTATGTCATGCAGGCTGGTCTTGAACTCATTATGTAGCCCAGGCTGACCCTGAACTCAGGGGGATCCTCCTGCCTCAGCTTCCAGAGTGCTGGATAACAGGCATGTGCCACCATACCTGGCTTTCTTTTTTTCTTTTTTCTTTTCTTTTCTTTTTTTTTTTTTTTACAAGAAATTAAGTTTGAATTTCAAGCAGCCTTATTTTATAATGAAACAAAGTTAACATTCTGTCAGCAAGCAGGAATGAGAAGTTAGCAAGGGGCCTTGACAGTGGTAGTCACACAGTTGTCAATCATTGCTATAACATAGTAAATTAGATTTCTACCATGGGACTATAGATTTGGTAGGATAACATGGCAAACAAACCAAAGACAATCTCAATACTCTCCTTGTTTCCTAATTTTTCATGTTTCCTTCAAAAATTCCTTCATCTTCTACATTTTTGTTCATAACATGCTCATTTTCATTTTCTCTATTAACCCAAATAACAGACTATGAAATGTATCATGTAACTGTTTCCAAAATCCCAAAGGAGAAAACTAACCATTCCATTGATAGAGCAAAATAATCTAAAGTATCGTGATTATCAGTAGTTCTGGCAAGCAACCCACTGGTGATATTAATGTCATTTTTAGTCATAAGAAATCAATTACAGCATTTTTGCCTGTCCTAGTAAATCTTTTTGTTAAATGAAAATATTTTTGGGTTTACAATAGCATAAAAATATCACATATTTCTCAGATACACAGAGAAATAAATGTTCAGAGAAGGAACTTTTGTTTCTTGGTTGGTTGATTTTCTGTTTTAGTAATTTTTTTTGCTTTAGCTTTTTAAAAAAACTAATAGCTTAAACAGTTTTACCTTCTGTTGTGCAGATAAACCACAATTTTTTCATTCTCCAGTTATTTCCAATTTTTGTCTGTTAGTAATAAAACTACTATTATACTCTCATGTAAGTATATTTCTGGACAGAAGTTTCCATTTCTTAGGTGAGTACCTAGGAATGAAATTGCTATGTCATAGGTAACTACAGATATTTTTAGAAAAAAAAAAGCCAAAAAATGGTTATGGCGTTTTACATTTCAGTAAATTTGCCATGTAGATTTCCAGTTGCTCTTATCATTGCCAGTTTTTAGTGATTAAGCCATTCTAGTGCTAGTGAAATGAAATCTCATTGTAATTTTAATTTACATTTTCCTGACAATTAATGATATAAAATACATTTTCATGTGTTCATTAGCTATATCTTCTTTTGTAAACTGTTCAAGTGTTTTGCCCATTTTAAAATTAGGTTACTATTTTTGTTCTTTATGTATTGTAGGTTGAAACTTGTCAGATATGTGTCTCGTGAATAATTTTCCCTTGGCCTCTTCTTTAACATTGCATTTTTTCAGCAATTACTTTTGATGAATGGAGTTTTAATGTTGATGAAGTTCAGTTTATTGCTTTTCTCAGTGTTTTATATGCCATATCTAAGAATCCTTTCATTCAAGGGTCACTCTGAAATATTATCCTTTTAAAGGAACATTATAGTTTTCACTTTTATTTTTTTAATTTATATTTTATTAGTATATGTTTGCAATTCATGAAGTTTGCATTCGAGGGGAGTAAGTGCTTGTATATAACGCAGCTTGTTTTGTTTTCAGTCCCCTTCCCCTTCTTCTTCCCCTTCACCTCCTTCTATCACTAAATCCCCTTTCTCCATTTTCATTCTTGTTGTTGTCATTATTCTTAGCTCATGTTTATGTTTATGATATGTATTGCTTACATTCATTGTGGGTGTTTGGTACTGGTACATGGCTTACTTTAAATTTTCTTACTCCCCCTTCATCTCCTCCTTTCTCCTTACCCTCAGTCTCCTGGACCCCTTTCCATTTGCAATTGATCTATCCCCTTGTTTCTTTTCTTTCTCTCTCTCTTTCTTTTTTTTTTTTTTGTACTGGGAATTGAACTCTGGACCTTGTACTTGCCAGGCAGGCACTTATACCCTGAGCTATATCCCTGGCCCACCTTATTTCCTTCTGTGCATCCTTTATTTTGCTTTTTGTTTGTACTTTGCCTTACTCAAATGAGAGATGTCTATGGTGTTTAAGCTTGTATGTCTGATTAAATATTTTCTAGGTTTATCCATTTTCTTGCATATGTCCCAAATTTATCATTTTTTGAATCCAAGTAGTATTCCTTTATGTACAGATACATTTTCTTTATTTATCTGTTCATCAGCATGCAGCCTGTTTCTAGGATTCAGTTACTATGAATTGTGCTGCTGTAAACATTGGTATTCATGTATTGTTGTAATATATCTTTAGCTCTTTTGCAAAGATACCTTGAAGGGGAATACCTGGGTCTAATTTCTTTGTGAAACTTCCATACTTGTACTAGTTTGTATTCTCACCAACAGTGTAGAAAGTGTCCTTTTTCACCACAGCCATGCCAGCATTTGTTATTCTTTGACTTCTTGTCAATTGCCATTCTTTTTTGGCATAAGATGAAGTTATAGTATTGTTTCAATTTGCATTTCTCTGATGGCCAGAGATGTTGAACATTTTTTCATATGTTTATTGGCCAGCTTTACTTCTTCTTCTGAGAAGTGTCTGCTCATTTCACTTGTCCATTTCCTGACTGGGTCTTTTATTTTAGATAACATTTTTTGGACCATTTTATTTTATATGACCTATTTTTAATTTAGTGTAATCTCATTTGTTGATTCTTGCTGTTATTTCTTGTGCAATTGGATTTCTCTTTAGAATTTCCTGATCTACACCTATGACTTCAAGTATCTACGTATTTTATCTTTTAATAGGTTCAGTATTTCTGTTTTAATATTTAGATCTTTCATTTATTTTGATTTTAGTTTAATACATGGTGAGAGAAATGGGTCCAACTTAAATCTTCCCAGCACAGTTTGTTAAATAGGCTATCTTTCCTTCACGGCATCTTTTTGGCCCCTTTTAATTTTAAGTAATGATTTATCTCATGTTAATTGTTGGGTATAGTGTATGATAAGAGTTTTACTTTTTCAATATACTTTTCCACTTGTTCTACCATTATTTATTGAAAAGACACATTTCTTATTATAGCAGCTTAACTCTTTATGAAGGTATTTTGAATCCTTTTAACTTTCTTCAAGTCTGTTTTGCCTAATCTTGCTAATTTTTTAAATATAAAGTTTAAAATGAACTCTAATGTCTTTTGTGACTATTACTGAGATTAGGTTGAATCTATACATAAATTTTGTAAGAACTGACCCCTTAACACTATTGAGTCTTCCATTTCATGGACATGGTCTATTCCTCCATATATTCAGATCTTCCTTAAGTCGTACATGTTGTACAAGGGTGATCAAACTATACAGTAACACATATTGCCATTAATCCCACTTAAAATGCTCCCTCTCTCTTCAAACACTTATCACATTATTCTTGCCATGTTCTGAAGCAGTCTGGAAATTCTCTTTTGCAAGTGTCTTTGCAAGGTACCACAAAAATACAGTGAGTGCTGTTTTCAAATGTCATTCAATGGAAAGGCAAGCTTGTGAAAAACAGGGTGATGGAGTTGATTAAAGTATATTCTGTGCATGTACAAATATGCCAAAATGAAACCTTTTAATCTGCATAACCAGTATATACTAATAAAAATATTCTTATCTGTTTTATTCATGATCTCTGGCACCACGCAACTTCTGGCTCTTTTCCAAAGACAAAATAACCATGAAATACAAAATTTCAGATTGATTCAGGACATTGAGGCTGCCAGGACAGCACAACTAAAGGCAGTCGCAGAAGAAGGCTTCCAGAACTGTTTCAGAAAGTGGCAAGGATTATGGGATAAATGTGTTATGTGTGTCTGGGAGGGAGTAATTTGAGTAGACTTAATAGCACTGTGTCTTTTACTATAATTTTTAAAATTTAAATATTCGTCATGATTTTGAATCATACCTCATTGCTCACTGTAGATGTTTTCAATGCTTTTTTTGGTTAAATTTGTTCTTAAGTATTGTATTTTCTGATGCTATCACAAGAGTAAATATTGAAAAGCTATTTTTTGTTTGCTGATAGTACGTACAGATTTAATAAAACATTTTAATGAAATGTTTACATAATAGGACACACCTATGTTAAGCAATATTAAGAAATATTGATTTCTGTATTTTTATTTTATGTTGTTAAATTCTCTTACCATTAAATTCACTTATTGTAGTAGTTATTTTGTAAGTTTCTTAGGTTTTTCTATTTAAGCAATTATATTATCTGTGAACAAATGATATTGGGTACTCCTTTTCAATTTGTATATTTTTTGTTTTTCTAAATGTTGATTAGCAGTGGTGAGAGCAAATATCTTTGCCTTTTTCATTTTAGGAAAAAGCATTCAATAGTTCATTCTAAAGTATAGTGTAAGGTGTAGGTTTTTCTTAAATGCTTGTTAACAGAATGAGAAAGTTATTTGATGTTACTGATTTCCAGAAAGAGTGCTAAATTTTGTCAAAACCATTTTCTGAATTTATTGAGATTATCATGACTTTTTTTCTTTGTTCTGTTACTATAATGAATTATTTTGGCTGATTTTTAACTTACTAATTTTACATTTCTGAGATAAATCCTATCTGGTCATAATGTATTATCCATATAACACATTACTGGACTCAATCTTCTAATATTATATTGAGAATTTATACCATCTCATAAAATTAATTGGAAAATATTCCTTCTTCCTCTACTTTTTGTGTTTGCACAAGTTATTAAGATTGTCCTTAAAGATTTGAAATTTACTATTTGGGATTGGAGTTTATTTAGTGGGAAAGTTCTTAGATATAAATTCAGTTTTTCTATTAGCTATCAGATTGTTCATGTTTTCTATTTATTAAGTAAATTTTGGTAATTTATATCTTTCAAGCAATTTATTTGTCATATTTATTGGAATTAAGTCTTGATATTTCTGGTTATCTTTTTACTGTGAGAAGTACCTACAGTGAAGGTCTATCTTTCTGTGCTAATATTGATATTTTTGTTTTCTTTCTTTGTCTGTTCATCAGTCTAAGAATGAATCTGTCAATTTTATTATTTTTTTCAAATTATTAACTTGACTTTTAAAATTGTTTTTATTTTGCCTGTTTTATAGCTCATTGATTTTTACTGTTTATGTATCCTGAGAATCTGATTTTAAATTGAATTATTTTGTTACTTTCTTGTTAATGGGATTACTGAATTTGACTGGCTTAGGTCTTTCAATTTGCAATTGGTTTTCTATTTGTTCTCTCAATTTTTCACCTTGCTTCTCCATTCCTACCTTTGGAATAATTAATCTTTTGTAAGTTTTCAGCTTGAACTACTCTAATGACATTTCAGCTATATTTCTTTATATTTTAGGAAACTGATTTTTCTAAGGATTCACTATGCATCCTTGAATATTGCTACAGTTAAAACTTTACCACTTTCATAATTTAATATCCTTGTCCTTTGAACTAATATGATATTGTGGTGCTGCATTTTACTTTTTTATATGTTGAAAATCCACAATACGATGGTTTATTTTATATTAAACAGTTCCTTGAGTTTTTAAGAACAATAAGTGATTAATTGTTTGGAATCCAGTGAAGAAAAAAATCACTTGCATGTTTTATGTCCTTCCTTTCTTCCTAGGTATCTGGTTTTCATTGTTATTTTTATTTTTCATCATTTTGAATAATTTATTTGAATATTTCTTTGGGTATAGGTTTGTTCTGGACTTGTTCTCTTAACTTTTATTTATCTGAAAATGTAATTCATAGTCTTTTTGTGTGTGAGACTACAAACAATTTTTATTTTATCCTTTGTTGATACTTTCCAACTGTTCTGTATTGTCTCTGTCTTACTTTTTCTTTATATATCTCTTATCTCTATTAATGTAGATTAATCATATGTGTTAGTGGAGTTCAGTGTGATATACCCATGCACACGTGCAGCATGCATCAATCCTGTTCAACCACTGCCCCTCACCCTTGCCTGCCACCACAGCCTGGCACTCTTCTCAGTCCCTAGTAATCTGTATTTTACTTTCATGTCAACACTTTCAAGTTCCCGCATATGAAAGAGAACCTACCGTACTCGTATTTCTATGCCAGACTTATTTCATTTGACATGATGCCCTCCAGTTCCATACATTTTGCTGTAAATGACAGGATTTACTCTTGTTGGTTGCATAATATTCCATTAACAGTCATTAATGAAGCATATGTTCCCTGGATAAAATTCTGGGTGGATTTTTTCTTTCTGTATACTAAACATGCGGCATATTCTCTTATCTCTTATTGCTTTTAATGAATAACCATCCATCATTTGTGTTAGTATTTCTCTGTATGTATCTTGTCCATTTTCCCTGAAGGTTCTACTTTATTTTTGGTTTTCAGTAGTTTAGTGTCTTAGTGTGTTTTTTGTTTTGTTTTTAATTTGCCTGCATTTCTCCAAATGTCTTAAACCTATTAGTTGATTTTTCTTATCAAATTCAGGTAAGTTTCAGCCAGTTTTTTGTTTGACTGATTTTGCTTTGTTCTCTTCATAATATTTTCCTGTTTATTTGTATAACTAGTAGTTTTTTATTATATATTGTGTTTTGTCAATCATAAATTATAAGGATTCTGGATTCATCTCTCTTCCTTTGAAAATGTTAATTTTGTGGCAAGATTATATTAAATTATCTGCTGATCACATTTTACTTATTGAGGCTTAGTTTTACAGAGTTAGGAAAAGTCTGTTTCAATTTTTAGTCCTTGGGTGAATTCTTAGTCTTGGTATACAGAGTTTATTTCTAAGGAATTGTCTCTCTGGGGTTTCAATGGAAAGTTCAAGGTGTTTATGAATCCCTCTAAGTTGATGGG